>PVJL010005563.1:0-106147 GCA_004026885.1 Lyroderma lyra
GGGGAGTCGGCGTCTCTCTCCCCCGCGCCAGCTCCCGTACACGGAGCCGCATTCCTTGGCCCCCCCACCCCCCTCCCTCGGGGCCCCCCGCCCCCCTCGGGAAAAAAAATCCACCCGAAATCACACGAACCCGAGGGAGGTTTTCTTGCACCCTCAGGGAGACGAGCTTTGAACGGTTCCCTCTTCTCCGTCTCCCCTCAAGCCCCCGTTCCCTCCCCTGCTCCCACCCCCTTCTCCCAGCGCCGGGTACAGGTCCCTTTAAGGCGACGGCGCCTTCCTTGGGTCAGACTACCGGCGGCGACGACCACGGGAGGTGAGTGAGCGAGCGAGCCTTCTCTCTCCCCACCCCCTTCTCCCGGGGGTTCCGTTATCTTTTCGCTGGGCGAGGCGTTCCGAGGCGAGACAATGAGAGGGGGATGGGGCGGGTACGCGAGGGGTGGGGGCAGGGGCCCGGTGGCGCGCGCCCCCGCCCCCCGTGAGTGGCGGCGCGGCCCGCGGTGGCGGGCGTGGGGTGCGGCGCGCGAGCGCGTGTGTGAATGCGTGCGCCCCGCGAGCTGCGGGAGCCGCGCGACGGGCCGGGCTGGGGAGGCCCCTGCCTGCCTGCCGGCGCCCCCGCCCCCCGGCGCCCGCCGCGGCGCGCGCGCGCGCACTCGGCGCCCCACGGCCCCGCACACACCCGACGTCCACACGCACGCCCAGCGCGCGGCGTCTCGGAGGAGTGGGCGGGCGCGGGCGCGGGCGCGGGCGGCGGCCCGCTGGGGAAGGGGCGGGGGCGCCGGCGGCGGGGAGACGGCGGGAGGGGCGGGCGTGGGGGCGAGGCCGCGCCGGGAAGGCGGGCGGGCGGGGCGGTGGGGTGACGTCCCCCGGGGTGGGGGAGTACCCGGCCCTCCCCGCCCCCCTCACCCCGGGGAAGGAATGGGGCGCTCTTTTTGGGCGCAAGGAGGAAAATGAGTGATGGCTCAGTCGCACCCCTGTGTTATGTAATCCCCACTCGGTCCAATAGTACATCCCAAGTCTTAGTGCATTGCAGTTACTTTACCAAGTCTCCTCCCTCGGCCCTAAAATTTCTTTGGGGTGGCGGCGCCGTGATTTATAAAATTGGATGAAGCGGAAAAAATCTTTATTTTCTGATTATATCCTGCCGCGGTGGGCGCCATGTTTATCCCAGGGACTACTTTCTCTGGATTCTTAGTATCTACTGAAATGGAGTGATGGCGATCCACCTGCTTTCCCTCCTTTCTGCGAGTTAATCCTGCTACCTTCTCCAGTTAGGCGCGGGATTCCCTCAAATTGTTAATAACACCGGCCGTTTCTCTGCTCACTAGCTCAGAAAAAAAGGTCTTGCTGAAAAGAGCCTGTAAATCATTGAGCACAGGCTCGTTTTGCAGGTGGAAATTGAAGTACAGTTGTACTATCTGAGAACAACCCTGTTGTTGCAGGGTGTAGCCCAACTCTCAACACTCCTGTGTAGACAATTCCCACTACAGCTCATATCTCCACATAACATACCAGCTATGGGGTGTGTGTGTGTGTGGGGGGTGTATGGCAAAGTAAGGGCATTAACAGAATGATGACTTGGGATGAGCAGGATGGAGTTTTTCTCACCAAGGAATTTCCCCATCTAGATAAAGGGGAAAGGAGGGGGCGTGGAGGGCTGCTGCTTGGTGAACGACATTGAATTTCAGGACCCTCCTGTTGCTCTTGGTGCTGGGGGTTGGACCCTGAATTCGAACCGCTTAATCGTTCTTAATTTCAGGGAGCATGAAAAGTACCTTGAGATCCCCAAGTCTGTTTGGGTGGGATGGGGAGGGAGGTGTCATCTCTGCATTTTTAACCAGCTGTCCTTCAGCTGAGACTGATTAAGGTAACTATCTCATAGAGAGTTATTGGCCTAGCATAAAAGTGCTCAAAATAGAGCACTTTTTGGTTTCCTGCCCCTTTCCTATATTATGATTATACCGGCTGTGTTGCAGGTGTATCAAACTAAATCACCTAAGGAGTCAACTCTTGAGATGAACAGGATTTTGGTAGTCTTTGCAACTTAACCTTGAACCAGTGGTAGAATCTAGGAAAGCATTTCTCAAAGTGTATTCCATTGACACGTTGGGTTCCCCTCAGACCGTTTCAGGGGACCTCCGAGGTCATAACGATTTTCAAAATAACACTATTAACAAAATAAGGTGTATTTATCTTCTTCCCTGTCATTTGGACTCATGGTCCAAAAGCAGTGCTGGGCAAAAACAGATGGTCCCTTAGCACAAAGCAGGAAAGTGGCATGGAACTCTGTTAGATGTACTTAATAATGTCCTTGATGAAGCAGTAAAAATGATTGATTTTATTACATCTCAGCCCTTGAGTACATGCCTTTTTAATTGTTAAGAATCTGTGACCAAATGGGTAGGAAGCAGAAAGCACTTGGGCCGTGTACCTGGGTCTGATCTTTGTCATGAGGAAAAGTTGTCGTTTGATTGAATTGTGAGCTGCTTGTTATATGGAACAGCATTTTTACTTGAAAGAAAGACTGACAAACTACAGTTTTTTTACATTGGAGTATTTTGCAGGTGTTTTCTTAAAAATGAAGCGAGCTTGTCACTTCAAGGAAAACAATTGACAGTATTTGTTACTAGTGATAAAAATTTGAGAGTGAAAATTAGAATTCTTGATAAGTTGACATCTCAAGTTTGACAGCTTCCCAGTATTTAAAAGACTTTTCTTATAGCAAATGCTGATTACTGTGGATTTTTAAATATTGTGTAATGATATGTGTTAACATTTGGAAGATAGGCATAACTCAGTAAATATTTTCCAGATGACCAATGCATGTTGTTTCACAATCACTATGGGTAAAAAATCCTTCCAAAAGGCAAGCTACACCAATGGATTTAAATAATAGCAAAGTACTAAAAATGCATCGATAGGGTTTCAGATTGCAAGATTGCAACTGTCCTCTAAGAAACTACTATTTGCTGAATTTTAGTATTGTATCAATATACACAGCTATCTGAAAAAGTTTCTAGAATACTTCTTTTTCCTACTATCTGCGTAAGGCCAGATCTTGCATTATGTATCCGAATGCAGAAGCAGCTATGAGAATCCAACTGCCTTCTATTAAGCTAGACACAAAAGATTTGCAAAAATGCAAAACAATGTTATCATCTCACTATTTTGAGGGAAATTAGTAACTTTCAAATTGAAAACATTATTTATGTTAACATGTAATGTTTTTTTTAATGTATTGCTAAGTATTTAAAATTGTTTTAATTTCTAATATGGTAAATATCAAAAGATATAATCCACATAAAAGCTCTTTGGGTTCCTCAATAATTTGAAGAGTATAAAAGTTCCGAGACCAAAAACTTTAAGAATCACTGGATCTGTTCTCTGTTTCTCCTGAGATCATTCAAATCTGACTTCATTTAGGGACATCTGGACAGTTCAGAAATGTTATTTATGGAGTTACTAGAGAGGCAGTGAGTTGGGGGAGAAAAAGCTTGGTTTGTATTCTGGTTGGGATATTTGCTAACTAACTTTGGGCAAGCTACTTATCTCTGTAAACTTCCATTTTTACCTTATCTGTAAAAGGTAGTACTTAGGACATAAAATTGTGAGAACTCATTGAGATAATGAATGTAAAGTTACATAATAATGCCTGGCCATATCACAGTAAAATAAAATGTACACTAGACTTTGTTCATAGGAACTCAAGCAACCAGTAAAATCTCAAGCAACTGGCAAAAATAGCTTGTGTTCTGGTTAATGGAGCGTCTACTGCATTTCCAGATAATGTTTGAGCCTTTACTCTCCATGTGTCTTTGTTGAAGATTTAAATTACAAACCTTAGAGCTGGTTGCGGCCTGTCATACTAATATGGTAAGAGTTTGATAGAGTTATTTGACATTCTGGTTGGTTGCTGTCAAGCTATATCCACTAAAACCTTTTTACATGTAACTTTGGAGGAGAGAAGAAATAGACTAGCATATTGCTGAAATTTAGCAGAGTTAAATGCATTTAAGGGAACAGAATGGAATTTAGACAATAGACGCGTACACTGTTAGTGAAGAAAAGCTTTTCTTGGGAGAGGAACTCCTGAATATTAAACTCTTTAAAAATAGGGAACTTAATGCTTACTTTAGTTGTTTTGTAAACAGCATATTGCAGATATTTGTGTGCTTCCTGATAGATTGGCTGCCAGGTAAGTGGGAAGTATTTTGGGGATATTAGATGATTAAGACTATTTAAGAACCCACCGTGAATACCATATGAGGGGCTTATCACAGGTTTAACAGTAATTTGTTTTACAACCATATTAAGGATTCAGCCATATAATTTTTTTCTGGAATTAATCCTCTTTAAATCCAAAAATTGAGGTAACTTGAAAACAAATGCCAGTTGTTGTGAGGTTTATTGTTTATTTCTCACCCTGGAGCAAGAGAGTGGTAGTCTTAAATTTTTTGTTTTGTTTTTTAAAATAATTTTCTTGTTCTACATGTTCTTTTTATCTTGATTTATGGACCGGTATGTACTAGTGGTGAATTGAAAATGTTAGATTCTGAATTCTTCGTTCCTGGAACTTACAGCTATGAAAGTATCAGACAACTTAAAGGAATTCAGAACGTCAAGAGCCTAATCTGGGGAGCTTTGGTAGAAAACATGTTTTCCTAATCTTAATTGAGAGAAAGATAGGTAAACATTTGCTGCCCATTAAATCCTCAGTAGTAGTATGACAGGTATATCTGTGGGGTTCTTTTTGCTGCTTTTAAATAACATCGTTTGTGAAGAGTCTCTTTGTATCTTATATTTTCCATTACGATTATGTAGGTTTTTACTGACTGACTAGCTGGTTATGTAGGACCTGAGTGTTGACTACCATATTTGCCAGAATTTAAGATACACTCCATTCCTCCCTAGAAAGGTATGTATCTGGTACACCAGTATGGAAGGATGAATGCCAAATACTTAAAAGGCTGTGGGGATTGCTAATAGTCTTGTGTGAGTTGCAGTGTTGAGTAAAGCCCACTGGGTGCACCAAAACCATGTCACCAGTACGATTGGTGACTATAGGACAAGCCATGTATGTTACCAAGGTGTCAAGTAATAGATTGGATTAATGGACAATGGCAGTATTCACCTCATCTTGCAGATTCTCCTCGGTAGCCTATATAACCCATCTTAGAGTCATACCTTTTTTCCTAGTATTACTGAATCATTGTGCTACATCTTAAGAAATATATATATACACAATCTATGTGAAAATTGCTCCTAGAAACTAGGACAAGTTAAAAGGAAATTCCACCAACCAGGCTACCAGTTTGATTTAGTAAATGACAAAAAGATAATGACAGAATATAGTAGTATAAAATACCACAACCAAAACATGGGTAGATAGTTTTTCTCCCAGGCTTTTTTTTTCAATTTCAGCTTTGTTGAGGTATAATTGACCTACAAAATTGTAAGATATTTAACATGGACTTCCTGGTGATTTCATATGCGAGTACTGCATGGGGAAAGGATTCCCTCATCTGTTAATGAACACATTCATCATCTCACGTGTTTATCGCTCGTGTGTGTGTGTGTGTGTGTGTGTGTGTGTGAGAGAGAGAGAGAACATTTAAGTCCTCACTTAGTTAATATCAATTCTATGATCCAGTGTTACCAGCGAGAGTCACCATTTTACATTAGATCCCCAGACCTTACCCGTCTGATCCCCCAACTTTATTAAGAAAGTTTCACTCATGTAAAAAAGGTGAATAGATACTACCTACAAGGAGTACTGCACCACCTAGACACGATTTTTAACATGTTGGCATATTTTGACGTCTATAAAAGATACTTGTATATTTGCTGCACTACTAGAAAGTCACGGTAATGACACTTTCACTAAACATTTCATGCATTTGCTAGCAATATATACTCCTACGTAACTCTTAACACTGTTGTCCTTTCTAAGAAAATTATTATAAAAGTTCCCAAATGTCATCTAGTATCTACAGGCATACCTAGGAGTTACTGCTGGTTTGGTTTCAGACTATCTTAAAGTGATTCATGTGAATATTTTGGTTTCCTAGTGCATATAAAAGTTATTTTACACTATACTGTGGTCTGTTATTAAGTGTGCATGAGCATTGTCTAAAAAAATGTGCATACCTTAATTAAAAATAACTTTACTGCTGAAAAATGCTAACAATCATCTGAACCTATTGGAAAATGGCTCTGATAGACTTGCTCAATGCAGGGTTGCCACAAACCTTCTGTTTGTAGAAAATGCGTTATCTGCGAAGTGCAATAAAACTTATGTCTGTAGTCTATATTCACATGTTCACTTGTCCCCAAAATGTCATTTATAGCTTTCTTATGAACCAGAATCCAAAAAAGGTTCACATGTTGCATTTTATTATGTCCCTTTAATTTCTTTTAATCTAGTGTGATCTTCTCGTTGGATGTGTGTGTGTGTTTAACATTTTTTAAAGAGACCATGTTTTATGCGATTCATATTTCATATTCTACCGTTGTCTCATCATTTCTTTATGGAACATCCCACCTTCTGGATTTACCTCATTTTTTTTTGTGGTGCAACTTACCTATCCCCCTGTTGCTGTATTTCCTCCTGTAAACTAGCAGTTAAATTTAAACACTTGCCTACTTGCCTAGATTTAGGGTACACATTATTGTCAGTGGCTTTTCTTGTTTGTTTTTTACAAAAGAACAAGTCACAGACAAGACAGCTGATAACAGATAGAGTTTGGATTATTGGTTAACGTTTTTCTATTTAAACTTATTACTGATAGCACCATTGGCTTTTGAGATAACACAGCTACTTCTATAACTTGAAGTTCAAGCATAACAATATGACTTTGAGATGGAACACAGAAATAGGCTTGAATCATGATATTGGTTCACTGCCCTCAGAAAATGATTCAGAAGTTGAAGAGGCAAGAAGAGTTGATAAAATTAAGAAAAACAACCCATAGAGGACTTGTAAAAGAGTCACACCAGAAACTTTGGAAATGGTGATTAGGTTAAAGGTCTTTGGGAAATAATTTCCACAAAAATTATTCACTAGTTGATAATGATAACAAATACTGATGGGAAGAATACTGATAATAACCCTGATTTTAGAGGGTTAACATGACTCTTCACTTTTATGAGGAAAGCAATCAGATGAATGTGAAGATAAAATCAAGTTTCACAGGTGGATGATTACGGGGTGAAACAAATCAGATGTATGATTTTCATAAAAATGTTTTTACCATTTGAACAGTCTTTTCTGTTGCCGAGAGGATAAATATTTTAAAAAACAATGATAGTTCTTTATGCATGGAATGTGGGATTTTTTTTTTTAATTTCCCCATTCAGATTATGGATTCAGTTTGATCAGGGTTTTGCAGTCTCGGCACTATTGACGTTTGGGGCCGGATAAGTCCCTGGCTGGCATGTGCATTATAGGGTGTTTAATGGTACCCCTGGCTACTACTCACTAGGTGTATGTGAGTAGCACCCCTCCCCACCTCCACCCCTAGTTATGACTACCAAAAATATCTCCAGATCTTGTCAAATGACTTCTGTTCCCCAGTCACTGAGCTGGATAAAACTCACTGGCTTATGTGAAGATCCCTTCCTGGTGTCCTGTATGTACTGGGTTTCCTGTTCTAGCACCTGTGGACAGCTCCTGAACTCACTGTGTTCTCCAGATGTGCTGCACAACCTGGGCCGTGCCTGGTCTGTGTTGGAAGAAACAGAAATATGATCAAAGTTTTTAGCTCTACTGGAAATTTTATTGAAGGTAGAAACGAGCTCTTCACTTGTAAGTCAAGGTTTAGGCCAGTGGTTCTCAACCTTCCTAATGCTGCGACCCTTTAATACAGTTCCTCATGCTGTGGTGACCCCCATAAAATTATTTTTGTTGCTACTTCATAACTGTAATGTTGCTACTGTTATGAATCGTAATGTAAATATCTGATGTGTATTTTCCGATGGTCTTAGGCGACCCCTATGAAATGGTCGTTCGACCCCCAAAGGGGTCGTGACCCAGAGGTTGAGGACCGCTGGTCTAGGCCTTTTGCTATGTCTGTTCCCCAACCCCACCTCCCAGTTTGCTTGGAAGAGAACTTTATTAGCAGTGTGCTGTGGATAAAATTTTTTGTTAGTAGTTGAGAAATTTGTTTGATATCTTTGAGGTGATCTATTTCTTGGGAGTTTAAGAAAACATAGTTTTTAAAAAAGTAGTGACTTGCTAAAGGATTTAATTAAATTAAATGTGTCCTCTTTGTTAATCTTTGATTGCCCTTAAAAATTTTAAACTCGATACACATTCTGCCAGTCATGAAAATTATCTAGGCATCTTGTCACAGGAAGGGGAAGGGAATACATACAGTTGGGATAGGCTAAGAGCAGAAGTAATGAGAATTTTTAAATAAATATAAGTTATAAGACTGAAATATCTCAACAATTTCAAGAGAAAATACAATCTTGTTAATTTTAAGTTTCCAAGACAAATATCATTTGTGGATGTGGAATGTTTCTGACAGATGACATAGCATGAAATTGAAGATAGCCGACTAATAGTTGGGGTCGGCATAGAGATAATTTTATATTTAACATGAGCAACAAGGCCCCTGGCATCTGGGCTGGCCTTGGGAATATCTTTCCTCATCAACAGGAATCAGAACTCCGTGGAAAAGTGGCTGATTCCAGGCCTGGGGCAGGAAACATGGGATGAGCCTGGAGCATCTTGTCTATCAGATAAGCAAGGATTTTATCGAACACTGCAAAGGGTTGTGTCAGAACTCAGGATCAGACCGGAACTCAGGATCAGACCGAAGACATTCTCACCGGCCAAAATAGGACACTGAGTTATCAGTGATAACTGCAGTGGAACAAAATATGCTTAAATCTGTGATAGCATAGCAGTAATTTAAGAACAAGCTTAGCAGTCACTTTGGAGAAATGCTAGTGCAATGACTTTTTATTTTGAAAACTGGTAAAGGGAAAGAATCAGGCAAGATGAAACCATCAAGACGTTTACTATATGAATCGCATCACTGTGGGTGACCAAATAGTAGTTTTGTTTTGTTTTGTTAATAGAAGCGTTGCAGTGAAGAAAAGAAGTAATGAGACATTTAGAATGACTGGAGTTAGAGATTGCGTATACCTGCTGATGTAAGAAAACAGTGCCCTTATGAGTAGTCTTGGAGGGAGAGAGGGGTTCAGCCTGTATCTGGTCATGCCTCTGTATCCAGCTGTCAATTTCAGGATGTCCAGTAGACAGAGGCACATGTTAAATGCCGTGTATATGTCATCAACAGTATCCACACTGAAGAAACAGGAGGTGACCTGGTCCTTCACCAAACAAATTGCAAGTGGAAAAAAGATGAAGGAAGCCCTGTAAATTAAGACTTAAGAAACTTATCAAAAAATCATAATATGTGGACCTTATTTGAATCCTAGTTCAAATAAACTTAAAAGTTGGTATTTGAAAGAATCCGACATTTGAATCTCGACTAGATATTTGATATTAAGGGATTCTCATTTTTTTTAGGCATGTAATGGTACTATGATTCTATTTTTTTTTTCAAGTACTCATTTTTTAGCGCTACATACCAAAATATTTATGAATAAGATAGTAGGGGTTAGCTTGAAAATAATGTTAATGAGATGATACATAGATAAAACAAGATCAGTTTTGACGTGATTATTTTTTTAAGCTGGATGATGGATATATGTCTGACTACTTTTGTGTTTAATTTATCATCTTAAAAATAGCAAGAAAAAGGAATCACTACAATCTTGATATAGAGACTCGTAGCTGTAATATGAAAGTTTGAATTTGCCCCTTTGTGTGGTTACATTATAAATCTTAAATTTACTGCTCATCCAAGTTTTCCTCTTTATGTAGTCTGTGTGCCCTATGTGCTGGCCTTCAATTTCTGAAATTTACATTTTTACCTGGCAGTTTCTCAGAAGTGAAAATGTCCCTAAATTGAGTTAAGGATTTAATTTCAACATAGCTTTGTTTTTTAGTGTGAGAAGTATCATAGTCTGTGGGCACATTTATCCTTTGTAGCAAAATAATAGGCAAGAGGGAAAAAATTCCAGATTATTTTTTTTCCTTGTGAGAGATTAAGTTAAAGGTTTGATGTGGAAGGAGGTTGGATATGAGTAAAATGATAGTTGGGGAAGATCTGTATGCTTTCCTACTGTGTGTGTAGTAATTCCTGAGTGATGGGATGCCATGGGTCACTTGAAAGAAAGACCACAGAGAATGATGGTGTTTCTTTCCTGAGCATCTTGGTGGAGATACTAAATACAGCATCTCATCATATTAATGAAGCTTTCTTTCTGATCACTGGAAAACTACAAGAGGGATGCTACATTTGCATTTTTAATTTTTCATGAATTCAGGTTGATATCTCTACTGTGGCATGGCCCTCTTCACAACGGAGTTAAATTTTTTAACTGAGCTGTAGATACTGGAATGAAAGGAATGATCCCACTCTGAGACAGGCAGTAGTCTAGGTCAGAATTGAGGACCAATTGAAAACTTAGTTTCGGTGTCTTCAGAGATGCTTTGGGTGTAAGTTTGTGAAATATGCTCAGTCGCAGATTTATATTTTCTGGTTGGCAAGCCTTATTAGTTATTTCCCTCTTCTTTGCTCAAAAAAACTTGAAAAATAGTTTCTAAACTGAACTTTATTCCCATTTTGAATCTTTTAATTTACACTGGTCATCTAAGCAAAGCATTTATCTAAGGAGTTATTTTTTTCTCACTTGATAATAACTGGTTAGACTGCAGACATCCTTTGCTATCTTTTCAAAATCTACCCTTCCCATTCTTTCTGTTTCTTAGAGTACCTTTATCATGGCAAGAATGACGTAATTTGACTTGGGTCAGATGGAATAAACTTACCATATTCTTACTAAATTCATTGTTTCATGAAATAAAACATGAACTCAGTCTTAAAATAATATAAATACTTGAGATAAAAGACTGGCCTTGTGGATATGCTAATATTTTAATATCCACAGGCATGACATTGAAAACCACACTTTGCATTCAGATAGCTCTACTTATTCTGAAGGAAAATTTCTACAGGATGCTCAGCATATGTATGGAGTGTTTGCTTGCAGCTCAAAGAAGATCCTTGAGAACCAGCTGTTGTGGCTATCCTAAGTTTATATTCATTCTGCTGAGTATTTGATATATATTGTTAATCATCTGTTAGTCACCTGTTGGCTGTGGGCCCTCAGAAAGTTACACAGCAAAGGACAATGGATAAAAATTAAGTAGTTAGGAAAAAGGTTCAGAGTGTTATCTTTTTCAGTGCAATTAGTCTGAAAAATACAGATGTGTGTGTTTTGTAGTCTTGGCTGAAGAATGTCACGGATTTGAGTTCTTTTTAATTCAGTTTCTGGCTGGCATTTCTTTTGTATATGTAAATTAAATATGAAACTAAGAAAATTTAAGTTGATACTTTCAATCTTTTTCTTTCTTTGCTCATTTTTTCTTCCCTTTGTGGTTTGGGAGGACCAAAATAATTAAAATAGAATGTTAGAGACCACTTAGAATAAGTTAAGCACTTTACCCATTAACACGTGGGCACTTGGCTGTAGCTTGCTAACTCACTGGGGCATTGCCCAGGTATTTTAAATTTTCAAGGGAACAATGCCATCTGTTGGGCACCTCACAAACTAAAGCCATCAGTTGTAGGGACCTAACTACTTAGGTTGGTTATTTTGTTTTTGGCTTGGGACATGGTGAAAATTTTACTGAGGTACTTACTAAGGGCACTGAGAACCTTTGCATTAAAGGCTTTGTTTGAACATTGAACAATAATGCTACTCCCACTCCAAGACAAAGAAATTGACCTTCAGTTGAATAATATTGAAGAGCGAAAGGCAGTAGCTCTTTGTTTGCACTGAAGAGATGGAGGCTTTTTCTTAGTATGGGGTAGTTAAGAGTTTGTTAAAGAAAGCACACTCGGAGACATGCAGTGGGCTAACTCAATAGAGGGAAGCAGCCGGAGGTTTATTTTTAAAAGAAGCATGTAACATTGGCAGTGTTTTCAAATTAAAGGCTGACTCTAAAATCCTGATGGAGTACAATATATTAAGGTAGTAGGGCTGGGACTAGAGTGTGACAAGTAAGGAGGTTCTCATCTTGAGTGTGACATTGAAGAGGTTCCAAAAAGGCTCAGTGGTAAAGATAAATAGTATTTTAATGTATCATTCTAAAAGGTCAATATTAATGCAAAAAAAAATTGCATAATGAAATACCAATTTTAAATAAAGACAGGATCCAACCATGCACTTGCATGATTTGCTTTACCCTAATCCCAACATGGATATTAAATCTTTATAATCCTAATTATTGAAGAATTTGCTGTGGATTCTTCCACAAAAATTTTTTTTAAGAATAAAAGTTGTAATTTTTGGACTCTTGGAAATAGGAGGAGGTTAAAGGAAATTTTCAAGGGAACAACGCCACCTGTGGGTGGTGCAGAGGGGTAGATTACCTGTGGCCTCAAGAATCTGGCTCTGTATTTTGCATAAAACAGTTACTTCTGTGCTGGGGTCAATGTCTTAATCTTTTCTCGTTGTAGCATGGCGGACACCGACCTGTTTATGGAATGTGAGGAAGAGGAGCTGGAGCCATGGCAGAAAATCAGTGATGTCATTGAGGATTCTGTAGTTGAAGATTATAATTCCGTGGATAAAACTACTACTGCAGGTATCACAAACGCTTGTTCTCATATTGTTTACATTGACTCAGTTGGAAGGTCTTTTTGTTAAGAAAATGTGAGGTGGAGAAGGACTGAGAATCCAGGGATTCCTTGTTGTGGCACTGGTGCCACCTTTATTTTCTATGCTCTGATCTGTAAGTGCCCCCGTGTCCCCATATGTAAAGCTGGAAACACTATCTTTAATTCATTTAAAAAAACATTGATAGTTGTATTAACGGTGTTAACCAAAGCAGCTAGCATTCCTCTTACTAAATGACACACACGTGAGCAGGAATGCAAAGTGGTGGTTGTCATGGCTCCTCTGTGTACCCAGTCAAAACAGGCTCCCATAGTTTTGGGCTTTTGTTTTTTGTTTTTTGTTTTTTTTTTTCCTTTGTTTTACTTGAACTTGGTTTCATTTGTGAGCTGAGAAGAATTTGCTTTGTGTCTGCCTTCATGGACAGTTCACAAACTTGGATTTGTTAGCTTCTCTTTCAAAAACGTGATGTTGCAGGGTCAAGTTCTAGATTTCCCTGAATTCAGAAAGAGGGTAGTCGTTCTCCCCTGACCCTTGAGTCGTATCCCTTTCTCTTTGTTTTTCTCTTCCTTGCGTTGGGACCTGAAGGACAGCGTTGATTTGGGCTGAAACAGGACACAGCTCAGGGCCTTGTGGACTGCTTACTAGTTCACCTTTATGAACACCAGTAGTGCTGATAATAAACCTTTGGGTCCTAGAGGTTTGCTCCTGTATAAGCAACACGTTAAAGTCCCAGTCCAGTGAGCTTGTGATTTAACTTGATCAGGAAATGAGAGAGAAGAGGGAGGCATTGCATCTAATTGGTGGCATGAGGGAAATCAGATGAACAGTTCAATTTGCCAATAAAACAGGAAACTTTTTGGCTGTAGAGACCTACAGCAAGATGAAAAGGGAGGATTAGAGCCGTATCCTTTAGTGTCACCTGTCCCTGCCTCTGAGTGACTGTGCCTCCCCTTCCCCACAGTTTCTGTGAGCCAACAGCCAGTCTCGGCTCCAGTGCCCGTCGCTGCGCATGCCTCTGTGGCTGGGCACCTCTCTACGTCCACCACCGTCACTAGCAGTGGGGCACAGAATAGCGACAGTGCAAAGAAGACTCTTGTCACACTAATTGCCAACAACAATGGTAAGTAGGATTACTGGGAAATTCCTCCTGGGCTAGCAGGCTGAGAAACAAACAAGGTCTTAGAACAGCTATACCTGTCTAGTCTTTGGGGTGCCAATGTGGCTCTGTTAGGTGGAGAGTACCTTTTGTAATGATCCCCTGAGGGGGAAGGGATTCGGTAGGTGGTGCTGTCCCTTCTGTTTTAGTGCTGAAGTGACAATGGGGTCGCCAGTCAGAGCATCGCCCATTCTAACTGGTGATCAATCACCCAGGAGAGAAGATGGAACCTGAACTTCATAATTATTAAAGA
This sequence comes from Lyroderma lyra, assembly GCA_004026885.1. Lineage (NCBI taxonomy): Eukaryota > Metazoa > Chordata > Mammalia > Chiroptera > Megadermatidae > Lyroderma > Lyroderma lyra. The sequence continues at coordinate 14,166 of PVJL010005563.1, forward strand.
GATGGGAGGTGGGGTGTTTGTTTGATTGTTTTTGTTTTGTTTTGTTTTTAATGAAAAGAGCCCCACTAGTTTGGTAAGAATTCTCCCAGGGCAGCTTAGTTCTGAATTTTCTTGTCAGGTTCATTTGGTTATTGGTGTGGAAGGAAAGGGTGAAAGAATGGTGTTCTTAGTGTACTCATTGGCTAAGAGGCTATATAGTATTGATTTTTTTAAAATTTTCATTTCTGATGACTGTTTCTACATTCTGAAGATGAGTTATTGGCAAGTTATATCTCAAGATTCAAAACTAGAATAAACACCTTCATAGAATCATTGCATAGGTGCAAAGGACTTTATTTTTAATTTTATTTTCTTTAAAAAAACAAAATCCAATTCTTTAAATAGGCAAAGGATCTGAATAGACATATCTCCAAAGAAAGTATATATGGCCAATCAGCACGTGAAAAGATGACTCAGCATCATTAGTCATTAAGGAAAATGCACATCAAAAGCACAATGAGATACCACTTGATGTCCACTAGGATGACTGTAATAAAAAAGATGGACAGTCACAGGTGTTGGTGCAAATGTGAAGAAATTGAAACTCATGTATTGCTGATGAGCATGTAAAATGATGTGGCTGCTTTGGAAAATAGTTTGGCAGCTTCTCAAAAAGTTAAACATAGGGTGATCGTGTAACTCAGCAATTCTTCTCCTAGCATATACCCACGAGGATCGAAAACATGTGTGCACACAAATACTTGTGTACAAATGCTCATCACAGCATTATTTTTATAGCCAAAAGTGGAAACAACCTAAGCTGTTGAATGGATACACAAAATGTGATATAGCCACACAATGGAATATTATTAGGTCATAAGAAGGAGTGAAGTACTGATATATGCTACAGCATAAATGAGCATTGAAAATGTAATACTGAGTGAAAGAAATCAGACACAGAGCCACATGTGGTAGGACTCCACTGATAGGAAATATCCAGAGCAGGCAAATCCATAGTGACAGCACAAGTGATTATCTGGGCTGGGGGACAGAGAAATGAGTGACCATTGCTAATGGGTGCAGGTTTCTGTTTGGGGTGATGAAAATGTTCTGGAATTGAATAGTGGAGGTGGTTGCACAAACATTGTGAATATACTAAAAACCTCTGAATTGTATACTTTAAATGGGTGATATATATGGTAAGTGGATTATATCGCAGTAAAGCTGTTTTTGATTTTGGGGTTTTTTTTGGATTGTTGGGTTTAGGAAAGTGTCAGGAATAAGAATTTTCGAACATTTTTCTGTTCTTTTTGCCATTCTTCAGAATCTGACACTCAGCACTGGGAAGTTATTCCTATAGCTTTGACCATACATACGTTTGCATTGGAAAGAAACGTTATGAAGTGAAATAAGCCACTGCTTAATTCTGAGCTGTGAAAGATGTGAATTTAATGTTACAAATTTCTGGGAGTTCCCTGGTGGTGTAGTGGCTTAAGGCTTCGGCGCTGGCACTGTCAGCGCTGCGGCCTGGGTTCGATTTCCCGGCCAGGGAGCTACCCACATACCAAAAAGCAAAAAAAATTCTTACTGCATAGCTACTAAGGATTTTCGACTCCTTTTTAGCTCATTTCAACTCCATTTTAGCTCTCTTACCTCTGGGTTTTAAGGCTATGTAAGTAAATTTGAAAGAATGAAGGAAAAACATCAAGACTTTCAGATTTGTTTAACAAACAGCATATTGTGAGAGCAGCTGCTGTTTTAGCTCCTCATTCAGTCAGTGTATGGCTGTGGTGCCTAGTTGATACATTGAGAATACACTTAGAGGCCGGAGATTGATTGGTTGGATAATTCATTTAAAGGTGTTGTTTAAGCCTCAGGATTCTGATTGCTTTTTATATCTTCTGGAGAGAGAACTTTGTACAACCTTTGAATTGTCAGAATTTCTCTGAGGGAAGAATAAGATTCAGAAATCATTTAAAAATTCATTAGGATTAAAGTTATTGGAATTCATTGAAATAATTCATTAAAAATAATAAGTCAATAAATATACTTTAATTTACCCAGTGGGGCTTGCCATATGCTGGCTTTTGCTTTCAGTTGAATTTGGAACCTAATCTGGGCATAGAAACCCACTTTTTTGTTTGCAGTATATTTTTGGCAAAGTCCTAACAGTCCACCAAAATTCAAACATGACCTTGATGTCAGAAGAATTGCAGAAAATGCTTGTATTGACATTGTTTATACTAGTAGAGTTTGTGCAGATTTTATGGGAACTGGGCCTCTTTGAGGACTTGCTAATGCTGATTGATGTCACATAAATGGAAAACATTTCCATCATGTCCTTCCCTCATTTAGTTAGGATGCTGAGTCCTAACTAAATTCTAACTAGAATTTTTAGGCTTAAATAACAGAATTTATTATTTTTACTGTAGCAATTAAAATAATGAATAGAAATTATGTGTGTTGTTTAGCCACTATTTTTCAGCCATAAATTGTAAAGGTGTGAAAGAGATGGGTGGGGAACCTGTAGATGAAAAGAGATTTAAGAGAGACGCCATCGGCTGCTGATCTGCTGGGAACCCTTTTGTAACCTGATTCAAACAAACTCTTTATAAAATTGCAGACAGTCATCAATTTGAATTCTGACTTGGTATTTTATATTAAGGGATTATTACGTATTTAACTTCCTAGAGTATAATTGACAAAGCTAATTGGAAGATATTTGAAGTGTACATGGTAGTGATTTGATAGACATTGTGAAAGGATTCTCACTAGTTATTAACACATACTACACCACCTCACACCCTAATATTTATCTTGGGCGGGGAGGGGTGGTCAGCCTAGAGTGAGAACATTTAAGTTCTACTCTCCTAGCAAATTTCAAATTATGTAATACAGTCTTATCAACTATGGTCACAGAATTATTGTGTATTTTAGGAGTGGTAATGTTGATACTCTTTAAGTTCTTCTCTTTTCAAGATATATATTGAAATGTTTGTAGATGAAACAAGTTTAGTCATAAGTTAATAATTGTTGAAGCTCAGTGATGGTTATTTTAACTTCTCCATAATAGAACATTTAAATTTAAAATTTATGTAGTCAGTAAATTGGCAGCATCCTTAGCACAAATAGAACTTGTTGGAATTTTTTTGTTTATCTGTGAGCCTCTTAAAATCACTAGTCTGCCAGCCCAGTAATTGTGGGGGTCTAGTCCACTGAGGAGCCCGCAGTTTCTGGGACAATGTGGGACAAGCCACTGTTGGCCCATTAATAGCCACCTATATACCCACTCTGCTGGTGTCACTTTGTAGCTAATGGCAGTGACCCCGTCTGTCACGTAGAACATGCAGTTCAGAGGAGTCCATCCCTTTCTGGTGAGTTGAGGTAAAAAGTAGAGGTATTTTTGGCTTTTTGCATTTTTGCCTTAACCTTTGATTTAGGTATATTGACTCTGAAACTTTCTGTCTGGTTTTGAAGTATTCTTTGTAATTAGGAAGCGTAGTATGAGGATTTTTTTAGCCAAATATAGTAAATAGAGGATTTAAAAACATTTACAAAATTGCTTTCCTCACAAATGAAAAAGAATTTTAAATATTTCAATAACAACTCGGTTTATGAGTGTTTATAATATTTATTAATATTTATTCATGAATGGATCATTACCTTCTGGAGTCATATCCTGTTTTCTTGGTGTTTATTAGTTTTTAACCAGGCCTTTTCTTCATCAGTCCTGACAGAGAGAGAGAAGGTACCCTGTCACTCTCCGTTCCCATACCTATAAAGACAGTGCTTATGTTAAGAGTCTTTGGCATTTCTGATACTTGACTCACTAGCAAGAGATGCCATTCTTTAAATTCTGTGTACTCACTGGATTAATATTTGTTGATGAACCTCCCTCTTGTAAAAGGACTAATGTGGGTTAGCAGCAAAGTACATTCTGACAAAATAGGTTAAAATGTGGTGCTTTGGGTTTTTTGGTTTTGTTTTGTTTTGTTTTTTTTTAAGAAAAACAAACTTGTACTTTTTTTCCTAGGGAAAAGAAGCACATTACTTCTGTTTTTTTAGAAAAAGAAACATATGTTATTTTATTCTGCTGATTTGGTATGGGGAGATTATGTGTGGTCCCCTAAATGATTAGTCACATGATAGCCACACGAAGGTCTTAAATGTGTGAAGATATCCCTAGTTAAGATACATGGGGGAGATGTTAGTGAACCTCCCCTACCTACCTGTTTTTCTGTTAGTTGTAGATTTGGGTGAAGCTTAAATTTTTGGTGAATTTGATGACATTAAACCTGAGGTGAGTGACAGTCTTGGATATTTTTGTATCTGGGACACCATTTCTTTTCTAAGATCATACTGTTTCTTATAGAATCTGGGATTGTTTTCTTATATTCATTTTTTTTTCTCTCCCTTTCACCCTTAGCTGGCAATTCTTTGGTCCAACAAGGTGGCCAGCCGCTCATCTTAACCCAGAATCCAGCCCCAGGTCTGGGCACAATGGTTAGTCAGCCAGTATTGCGGCCTGTCCAGGTCATGCAGAATGCCAACCATGTGACTAGCTCCCCGGTGGCCTCACAGCCAATATTCATCACCACGCAGGTGAGTGGGACTGAACTCTGGAGGGAAAGACCTGGTGAGCCTTCACAGCATCTTTAATCATTAGAAATGTTCCTAGATCCTGGCTTTGACCTGGCTTTCTCATTTGCTGTTCTCTACTTGGTGCTGATTTTTGTAGAAAGCCTGACATAGCTTCCAGCTGGGTAATTTCCTCATCATACTCCTTAGAGGGCTAGTAAGAGATTTAATCAAGGTCTGGGCAGAAATGAGGGGGAAAGCTTAGATGTGTTTAGAGGTTAAGAAGCCTAACACTTGGCCCTCAAGGCTTCTTGCCTTTGCTTGGGCCTTTTTTGTTAAAACGGGATGAGTTAGTTGGTTCTGGAAATCTGGGTGAACCTGGTGAAGTGTGGGCAGATCCTTGACAAGAAGGAAGAGGACTCACTTGCTGTATCATGCAAATGAACTTGAAAGCCTAATGCTGAATGTGGGGTGTCAAGGCAGACGCTTCTCGTCACCTGTGGCTTCTGAATTAACAAACTCTTCTCCAAGAAATGGCCTCCAAAGGTTAATGGCCTTCGAAGTGGGCTCTGGGAACAGTTCTTACAGTTGCGTTTGTGTGTGGAATCATCCCAGTGAATACCATTAGTGTTGTTTTCCTTCTGCATCTTCAGTTTAGGGGCCAGTCTTTGGATGAGTTTTTTGAAGCTGAGATTTTCTTAAGACAGAAAGTAGGTTTTCATTTTTCCTCATATGTACTAAAGCTTATTCTCCACTTTGGATATTTTGTCACTCTAAGGGTTACCAGAATTCCTAAATTTCTTCATCTCAGTCATTTAAAAGCTCTGACTTGGGGGGGGGGGGGGAATTTTTTTGGATGTAGGCCTTGCCGCAGTCTCTGCTGGTGTTAGCAGATCTCCGTGTTAAAGACTATTTTCCTTTTAATGCAGGGGTTTCCTGTAAGAAATGTCCGCCCTGTACAAAATGCAATGAATCAGGTTGGGATTGTGCTGAACGTACAGCAAGGCCAAACGGTTAGACCAATTACATTAGTCCCAGGTAAGAAAAAATGTCTGTCCGTGGGGAATAAGCTCGCACCTAGGGGATCTGTTTTTACTGTCTCAAAATGCTCTAGGTCATTTACAAAGTGGATTTAAGGAAAATCTAAAACTATAAACCTCATATTGATTGAAGACCAGTATTTTGAAAACTGTTTCTAATCTTTGGCCAGGGTGGTAGTTCCATTTCTCTTTTTACCACCCTTCATGAGGTAGTAAAACAGGGTTTACAATTTTCTGTTTCTCATGTCTTAGCTATTAAGTTTGTTACCCTGGAGGAATATTATTAGCGCAAACTCCCAAATTCTGTATTCCTTACTATTCTACTCATATACGTGGTGGGATTTATAAACTTTATTTTGCTTTCATTTTATAGCATAGCTTTTAGATATAAATTAAAGAAATGACATTCCCTTTGAGGATAAATATTACCTAGTTAGTTTTGTTTGTTTTTTTTTTTAAGAAACTGAAGTGAAAGATAGTTTTTCAGAATGTTATAGTTTTCCCTCAATTCTTTATTTAGTGTCTAAGTTTACTATAATTCAGGCCCCCAAAAAAGTCCTGGTGGGTTGTTGTCATGGTGTCTCCAGAGCTTGTTTTCCCAAGTTAGTTGTCCCCAGAGCCCACAGAGGGGCTTTTGGCTCCAGTCTTTTGAGCTTGCCCCATCTGCTGCTGCTGTTTTCTTAAATATATATCCGTGGAATCGTCTGTAGCTGAGCCAGGAGACTCATCTTTGGGACGTCCTAGTAGGGCTACATAGTTGGTCTTCTGTTGGAATTCATGTAAGAGAATGGAAGACCCTTTTGGTATGCTGAGGGAGGAGGATTGCTTGGTTCAGGACCAGGTCTTCCCTTGGGCCTGCACATGTCCAGACTACCTCCTCCTCTGTACCTGCCCTTTCTCTTCCAGTGCCAAGGTCAGGCTCCTCCTGGCTGCATTCTCAGGGTAAGAAAGGCAGTGTGCTAGGTGTTTGGGGAGGAGTTGATGGCAGCCTTCTTTCTTCAGTTACATGTTTTTAGAGCTGGTTACCTAGGCTGATTTCTTTTATTGGCTTGAGTGCCTGTTACTTTCTTGGATATTAGAATCTGCTACGCTTGGTATCCTCTGGTGGTCACCAGTCAGTTTGGGGAAATAATCTCTTCCTCTTCCAGTGTTTCCCATAGAGACAGGGGGAATGGATTATTGGTGAGCTCATTAACCAAGATTTGCTGCTTTTCTTTGTCTCTCTCTTGAAGCCCCAGGAACCCAGTTTGTCAAGCCGACAGTTGGAGTCCCACAGGTGTTCTCTCAGATGACCCCCGTGAGGCCAGGCTCCACCATGCCTGTGAGGCCCACCACCAACACCTTTACCACCGTCATCCCGGCCACTCTCACCATCCGAAGCACCGTCCCCCAGTCCCAGTCCCAGCAGACCAAGTCCACTCCCAGTACTTCCACCACTCCCACCGCCACACAGCCGACCTCACTGGGGCAGCTAGCTGTTCAGCCTGCAGGCCAGCCCAACCAGACCCCGAACCCCAAGCTAGGTGAGGCTTGGGGAGAGGAGGTGACAGAGCTGGGACGGGGTGGCGGGTGGAGAACAGACCATTATCACTTGGCCAACATAGCTCCCTCCTTCCCCTCTCCACCTGCAGTGAGCATTACCAGCTTTGTCACTGTGAAGCGACCTGGGGTTACAGGTGAAAATAGCAATGAAGTGGCCAAGCTGGTGAATACCCTTAACACCATCCCTTCCCTGGGCCAGAGTCCCGGGCCAGTGGTGGTGCCCAACAGCAGCTCTGCCCACGGCTCTCAGAGAACCGGCGGACCTGAGTCATCAGTGAAAGGTACAACAACCTGAGAGACTCTGAGCAGCCAGCCCTTCCAGACAGGGAGAAGCGGATGTTCAGAACTCAGTCCTGTGAGAGAAGGAGCGTAGAGCCCAGCTGCTGCAGTCTTTCCTCACAGACCTCTGGTGCAGCGAGAGGCTAGCCCCTGGTGAACCAGCTGCAGGGAAGTCTAATTGCTTTCTGCAGGCCAGTGAAATGGATTTATTGACCATATATGGGTGGGACAATCAAAGGATGGCTTCACAGAGGACATGGATTTAGTAGACAGGGACATGAGTGTGAGGTTTTCAGCGGTCTAGATCAGGGGTCGGCAAACTTTTTCTGTAAAGGACCTGATAGTAAATACGTTGGGCTGTAATGCACAACATGGTCAGTGTCACAGCTACTCACTTCTGCCATTGCAGAGCAGAATGACTACAGACAGTGTATAAAGGAACGTAACTGAGCCCCTCCGAAGCTATGGACTCTGAATCTTGAATTTCTGTGGCAGAGTATCTTAACTCTTCTTTCATTTCAACCATTTTTAAAAACGTAAAAACCTGTAACAAATGATGCTGGGAAAACCGGATATCCATATGCAAAAAAATGAAGTTCTGCCCTTACTGTATACAAAAGTTAACTCAGTGAATCAAAGATCTAAACATAAGCGCTAAAACTGTAAAACTCTTACAACAGTGGTTCTCAACCTGTGGGTCGCGACCCCTTTGGGGGTCTAATGACCCTTTCACAGGGGTTGCCTAAGACCATCGGAAAACACATACCAGATATTTACATTACAATTCATAACAGTAGCAAAATGACAGTTATGAAATAGCAACGAAAATAATTTTATGGGGGTCACCACAACATGAGGAACTGTATTAAAGGGTCACGGCATTAGGAAGGTTGAGAACCACGATCTTAGAAGAAAACACGGGGAAGCTTCATGACATTGGATTTGACAGTGATTTCTTCTTGCATACGACACCAAAAACATGGGCAACGAAGGAAAAAAGAGATAAGTGAGAGTATATCAAAATTAATGTCTTTAGAGCATTAAAGGTGAGAAAGGCAGTGAGAAAGGCAACCCACTGAATGGGAGGAAGTATTTGCCAATCATACAAGTGCTGTCCCGAAGAAATCCAGCCATAATAGCCTCTATTTTTCATATTACATGGCTGGAGACTTTCTGGACAGCCTTCGTATATCTGATAAGAAGTTAATATCCAGACTATACAAAGGACTTCTACAACTTAACAACAAAAGAACAAACAACCCAATTTAAAAATGGGCAAAGGAGTCGACCAGACATTTCTCCAAAGAAGGTATACTGTACAGATGGTCATTAAGTCCACGGGAAGAGGCTAAACATCACTAATAGGAAAGGAAATCAAAACCACAGTGAGATACCACTTCACGTCCATTAGGTTGGCTATTATCAAAAAACAAAACAAAACACAGAAAATAGCAAGTGTTAAAGATGTGGGAAAATTGGGGCCCTTGTGCAGTGCTGGTGGGAATGCAAGAGCGTGAGTTTTACTATTGATACTGTATTTACTACAAAAACAATAAAAACAAAATTATGATCCAGCGGGGGGTTCCCTTTTCAATACAAACCCAAAAGGATTGAAAGCAGGGACCCAAACAGATATTTGTACACCCTTGTCCATAACACTATTCGTACTAGCTGAAAGGTGGGAGTATCCCAAACGTCCATCAGCCTGTGCATGAATAAACAGAATGGATAGACATACAATGGTATATTGAGCAGCCTTGAAACGGAAGGAAATTCTGACACATGTCACAACATTTGTGAACCTTGAGGACATTATGTTAAGTGACCCTGTCACAAAAGGACAAGTACTGTGTGATTGCAGTTCTATGAGGTTCCTCCAGCAGTCAGATTCTTAGACACACAAGTGGAGTGGGGAATGGGGATTGTGTTAATGGTTTCAGTTTTGCAAAATGAAAAAACTTCTGGAGATTTTGTCACAACAGTGTGAATGTACTGAACATAACTGAACTGTACACTTAAAATTCGTTAAGAAATAAACTGTATGTTATGTGTATTTTACCACAGTTAAAGAAAAAACTATGTAACAACAACAAGAAAAGTAAAAGCCACTCTTAGCTCATGGGCCAAACAGAAACTGGTGGCTGGCTGGATTTGGCCTGCTAGCCACGATTTGCTGACCCTTGGCCTAGAGTTAGAAGGAAGGATGAAAGGAGCGTGCCTCCTAGCCATCTCGTGCTTCCCCGTCCTGATATGCCTCCCAGGGAGTGTGTAACCTTTCCCAGAAGGCCAGTAATCTTTTTCCAGTATCATCTTAATCTTATCAGTGCTTCTCACTTTTTCCAGTGACCTCTTCCATCCCCGTGTTTGACCTCCAAGATGGTGGACGGAAAATATGTCCACGGTGTAACGCTCAATTCCGTGTAACTGAAGCTTTGAGAGGTCACATGTGTGTAAGTGATATGACCTGTGGTGGGAATGCAACTTAAAGGGCTGCCACTGTGTGCCTCCTGTTGTATTGGGAGCCAGGGACTCTAAAATGACTTGGAGCTTTTTAAAGGGTTACTTTCTCTTTTTGGACTGTTTCAGAAGAGTTTGGAATGGGATAGGATACATTTAAAGACCCTCAAATAGATGAGAACATATGCAACCTTAATTCCTTGGTTGCGGTAAATTTTGAAGCTACACTGGAGGACAGGTTTGTTAGAATCAGAACTTGAGCCAAGTTGGCCTCAGTTTGTTTTCTACTTACTGTATCATTGGCTGAATCAGGAGCTGCTCAACAGCCCCCCTGTCCAGGTTTTTTGTGTTTTGTGAGTCCACATTGCAAAAGTTGGAACTTCTGCTGGTGGACTCAGAACCAAGCTAGGCTAGTGAGTGGTGAAAGGAGCTAAGGCAGGGAGGAGTCCGGGACACCGTGTTCAGAGGGGCACGTGGCTATAAAGATATACGTACACTAGAAAGAGGGAAACTTGGAAACGCTGTCGCACACTGGAGGGTGAAAGCTGGATGAGAATACCTGTAGTAGCCACGCTTCCCAAGGAACGGTAGCAAAGGTGGGGGGTTAGCACACCGAGACACCAGGACAACCATAATGATCCAGCGTCTTCCTTCTCTATAGTACTGTTGCCCAGAAATGGTTGAATATCAGAAGAAAGGGAAGTCTCTGGATTCAGAACCCAGTGTCCCGTCAGCAGCAAAGCCCCCATCCCCTGAGAAGACGGCTCCTGTGGCTTCCACACCCTCTTCTACACCAATTCCTGCTCTGTCACCACCTACCAAAGTCTCAGAGCCAAATGAGAATGCGGGCGACGCCATCCAGACCAAGCTTATCATGCTAGTGGACGACTTCTACTATGGGCGGGATGGGGGCAAGGTCTCCCAGCTCACAAACTTTCCCAAGGTTGCCACGTCTTTCCGATGCCCACATTGCACCAAAAGGCTAAAAAACAACATTCGGTGAGTGTCAAAGAGCCTTGGACACGAGAACACTGATATTTTCTTAGGTGTTTAAGTCTTTCCCTTTGGGGAAACGGTCCTGTTATCCAGTCTTGTTAAGGCTTATTATTAAAATCAATGGCTAGTGCCAGAGCTATTAATAGTACTTTAGTCATCTTTTTTTCTTTTTAATTCATCTTTTAATATTGATAAAGCTAGCTTTGGGTAAAGGAGGCCAGTGGATCTCTTTCCACAGAACACTCTTAGTTTTCAGAACCCTTTTCTGGGTTCCCTAACAGGAAGTTGAGGGAGTAGGGAGCAGGTGATGTCTGTGCTAGGCTTCTGCCGTTACCTGTCTCCGAGACTCCTGACTTCTGTGTTTCCTGTACTTGCCCTTTGTGCTGTGCTGCAGATTCATGAACCACATGAAGCACCACGTAGAACTCGACCAGCAGAATGGTGAGGTGGACGGTCACACCATCTGCCAGCACTGTTACCGCCAGTTCTCTACTCCCTTCCAGCTCCAGTGTCACTTGGAAAATGTTCATAGTCCCTATGAATCAACCAGTAAGTTTGGGAACTCCTAAACTTTTGAGGGCTATACTTAGCTCTTTATCAATGGTCGGCACCTGGGGGAGCGGGTATGTATACTGACGTTCACATGGGGAACCGTGCAGAGAAAGTTGTTTGCAGGTTAGTTGTCATTCCTGACTTCACTTGCCCTGTTTTCTTACCAGCCTCTTCGGTTTAGCATGAATTGAGCTCAGTGCTAGATCCTGAATTAGCAGGGGCTTTGCGCAGGACCTCTGGACTGAGCATTTGGGTGCAAAGTGGATGTGCACATCAGCCATCAAGACACTGTAGTATAGTGGCAGAAGGGCCAGCTGCGTCTAGTTAAGACCCAGAATTCCTCACCGTGAGTGACAGGAAGAATCACTGTCACGACCCCTGTAACTCACCCAGGTAGCTCATTTGCTCCTCCCAGTGAACACCTCTGACTCAATTGATACAGACTCTGGTCAGTGGGTTTTTGTTAACTCCATTCACGTGTGGACTATATGTAGGAAGGGTAAGTTTTTTCTTATGGAAGAAAGAAAAGCTATACAGAACCTCATTGGCCTTTTTCTCTTGGCTTACCTCTCTGTTCTCCCTGACGTTTCAGTTTACATATCAGTTTTATCTGTGGATTCTTTTTTTTTTTTTTTTTTGCTTTTTGGTATGTGGGTAGCTCCCTGACTGGGAATCGAACCCAGGCCGCAGCGCTGACAGCGCCAATGCCGAAGCCTTAAGCCACTACACCATCAGGGAACTCCCTGTGGATTCTTTTCTAACTCCCTTTTTCTGCACCCATAGCAGATCCTGCATGGAAGTAGCTTATTTTTTTAATGTTAACATTTTGGGACCTACTGCTTGCTTTTTTTTTTTTTTTTTTTTTTTTTTTTTTTTTTTTTTTTTTTTTTTTTTTTTTTTTTTTTTTTTGTATGGGTAGTTCCCTGACTGGGAAGCAAACCCAGGTCGCAGTGTTGACAACGGCAGTGCCGAAGCCTTAAGCCACTACACCACCAGGGAATTCCTGCTTTTATTTTAACTTTGAAATTTTTGTTTTACTTTCTGACTTTTTAAAATTAAATTACAGCTATAATGACATTTTGCTCCTAAATACTTAAATAGGTATCTTAAAAATAAGGATGATTTTCTCAATATAGTCATAGTACCTTTGTCAAGACCTAACGGAATTAATCACAAAACCTTAATATCTAATTCCTAGTCCATTTTCAAATTTCCTAACTGTCCCTAAAACATCAATGAATCATTATATTTAATTATGGTAATAGCATGTGACACAGAGAGACCTCTTATATCCACTGGAGTCTTAGGTTCCTGTCTCACTGATTTTGTTGGTACGAGATGATACATCTAAATCTTAGCATGGAGTTTGTGCATTAGAAATTGCTTAATAAATGTTGTTATTGATGATGTGTGACATCTGTGACAATGAACTGATACCTACATTGTGGGAAACGCCTTCGAGGGTGAATGAGATTGCCCAGGGAAAACATACAGATAAGAAAGTCTCGCACAGAAGGTTGCTTAAGGTGTTCTAGGAAAGGAAATAATGTAGGTGGGTGAGTAATTGGAATGCCTAGGTAAGGGATGCAAAATAGGAGATGGTGTAGTCACTGTTCCCCAGCCGTGTCAGGCGCTTATGTCCTCCGGGCCTTTGCTCCTGGTCTCTTCGTGGCCCCTCTGCCTGCAGAACCCCTGGTCTTATTTCAGGGCACAGCTTTTCCTCGTTCCTCCAGCGGGATTTTTTATTTCTGTGTCCTCACAGCACCTGAAGTTCCTTTAGGCAATGGTTCTAAATAGATTGCAGACCCTTTTGAGAAAAAACACAAAATTTGTAAATTCTCTTCCTAGAAAAATAGACATTTGTCTCTTTTGCAGATGATTTCTCTTCCCTGGGTCCCAAAGGAAAACTCTTTTGTTTGTTTTACTTGTTTAAGGAATTATCTCAACTTCATTCATCTTTGTGGGAGGGAAGGGGTTGGACATTGTCTAGTAAATGCTCAAAGCTTCAAATTTAAAATTTCCATAGTTGCAAAAACTTGAAAATAATTTTAGTGACAGTAGGAAAAATACAAATAACTACCTTTGCTTAATATAATTAAAAATATGTAACAATTAAAATTTTTCCCAAAAATTCAGAATTGCAACCTTATAAGCTTGATAGAATGGTCCAATTCAAAGTTTAGTTATCTCAAATTGTTAATACTGTAATGACACAGTAACTCATAACAAGGCAAGAACTTCTTCTGTTCATGGTTGTCCATTTTTTGAAGAGAGATTCTTACTTGTACACATTTAGTAGATGTTCAATATATGCTTGTTGAATTACTCATAGGAGATAACTATTGTCTGTCCTTGAGCAGAGGAATGAAGTAATGTAGTATTTTGAGCAGTTCATTTGGCCGTGGTATGAAGAAATGGATACTGTATTTATCGGACAACTAGGATGTATTGGAAGTTAGCGGATGGGCCGTAGGAAATTACTGGACTTCGGCTGTGTTTCTGCCTGTGAGAGTGGAGAAGCGACAATTCCTAGATGCATTTTGATATCATGGTGACAAGAATACAGGGGCTTGAGTTACGAGCTCGGGGTGGTGGAGAGGTGACGAGGTACTGCTTTCAGAGCGAGTTGGTGGCAGAACATCCAGTTCAAAAGGTCTGGTACCCCTATTCCAAGCAAGAATGGAGCTTTGGTGAGAAGTCTGAGCTGGAGACAAGGTTAGGTGTTACCAACAACATAGACGTCAAGACAGAACCATTTTAAAGAAGAAAATAGAAGAGACTTACTGGTTTCTGGTTGGTTGAAAATGACAATGACGGGAGTCAAAGAAGATAAAGTGAGTCGGAGGGACCGGGGCCATATTTTCAGGTGGATTTACAGATTGCTTTTCTTCCCACAGCCAAGTGCAAGATCTGCGAGTGGGCATTTGAGAGTGAGCCGCTGTTTCTCCAGCACATGAAGGACACGCACAAGCCTGGAGAGATGCCTTACGTGTGCCAGGTACTGCCTTTGTCTCCAGGGAGCCTTGGCCACCTTGCTCCCAGGCTGCATGTAAAGAATCACCCGTGGCCATTGCTGGATACCTGCCGCGCTATCAGAAATGCTGACAAGGGAGTCCCCTGGTGGTGTAGTGGCTAGGCTTCGGCGCTGTCAACGCTGCAGCCTGGGTTCGATTCCCGACCAGGGAACTTACCCACATAAAAAGAAAGAGAGAAAAAAAAGAAATGCTGACAAGACACGGGGCAGGGCCCGACTCTATTTCCAGGGTTTTCCCTAAAGCAGTGTTCTCGCATGCTGAGCGAGTGTCACTCCTGCACTTGCCCTCTGGAGATGAACAGAGAGCACTCTGCTCCTCTTAGCATACAACATGGATCGTCCTCAGACTTCCCTGCCCTTCCCTGTTTTTATCTTCATTCATGACTGAATTTATCCTAACATAGCCCTGCATTGCAGAGTCAAAAATAATGTGATTCCTATGCATTTAGGAGTTTTTGTACATATTCTCACCTTTTTGTTGCTACCTCTTTTTCAAGGCCTGTGTTTGCTTCACTCTTAGCTTGCTCTCCCTCTTCTGTGACTCAGGTGTGTCAGTACCGCTCCTCGCTCTACTCTGAGGTAGATGTCCATTTTCGGATGATCCACGAGGACACGCGGCATCTGCTCTGCCCCTATTGCTTGAAGGTCTTCAAAAACGGCAATGCATTCCAGCAGCATTACATGAGGCACCAGGTACCAGGCCACCCCCATGTTCTCCCTGTTCAGATTTGCAGCTGCTGAGCTAGGCAGAAGAATGTACCTGTGTTTGTAACAGTTTGTAGAATGTGCATTTTATGCATTGCACTGGGCTAGGTGTTGGTGATTTCGTGGCAAACAAGACAAACAGTACAATAAAGTATGAAGAATGTCGTTGGGGAAATACAGGGTACAGAAAAGCATTTTCCTATTCTGGGAGCCTGGTAAGGAAAAGGGAGTTCAGGACTTGAAAGGTGAGGAATGGTGATCCAGTGAGTGGAACAGAACAGTGTGCTCAGAGGCAAGAGCAAGGGTGTGGAGGTTCAAGGAATGGCAGAAAGTTCAGTGTGGATGGATGAAGAAGGTGCGTGTGGGAGGTAGGGAACCGACTGGAGAAATCTTACAACCATGAAGAGGAGTTTCACCTGTATAGTAAGTCGCTGGGAAGCCATTAGAGGGCTTTTTAAGTCCTGGAGCGATGTGCTCGAATTTGCTTTCGGTTTTTACTACCCTGGCCGCAGTGAGGACATGAATCGAAGGAGATTTAGACTCGCGTTGGGAGACCATCCAGAGGCGTTTTTGGTTTGGGTGAGAGACGGTCGTGGCTTTTGTTTTGAAATGAAGAAATGACGAGTCAACGGACATTTGAGACTTAGGGATGGCTTAAGTGAGGGTAGCGAGGGCGTGGTTAAGACCGGGCCGGGATTCCGGCTTGGGCAGTGGGTGGGTGGTGGGACTGTTTATTGAGAGAAACACTGGAGAAAGCAAACTTGGGGGGAGGGTTATACATTCGGGTGTTCTGAGGTGGCCGTGTCTGTGACACTGTGTGGCTGCTTGTGAAGCAAGTGGTTGGCAGGGCAGGCCTGGAGGAAACGCCTGGATCGTAGAATCGTCGTCGTTACATAAATCCAGTGGATTTTGAACTTGTACGTGTTACGCCGCCACCCCCTCCATCTTCCCGCCTCTCAGCACTGAGAATAAAACAAAGGCTTAGGGCCCTGGTTCTCCATCTACAAAGACAGGACTCGGGTCTCCTGAGGAAAGCCAGAGACTCCTGGTGTCATGGAAACTGAGGAAAGGGGAATGTTTCGAAGAAAAGGATGTGATCAGAGTGTTGTAGGATGACAGCACGCAAGGCAGAAGCTTAGGGTTGCCTTTCCCCAGAGCGCTTTGTTGGTGGGTAGGGTGGAGGTCAGGTTTCAGCAGGACACATGACCAGAGTGAAGGGAATGGAGGCAGCTGGGCTAGGAAGGCAAGGGCTGAGGGCGATGGATCCCGGCGAGGAGATAGCAAGGGAGAATTTGTCACTGTTGCTGCTTTTGTTTTTAAGATGGAATAGACGTGGCCTTGTTGGAAATGTCACGAGAAAGGAGCCACGGAGGAGGGCGGAGGTACATAGAGAGGGTGCACAGTGGAGAAGCAGATGGGTGCCCCTGTGCTCACCATGCACACACGCGTGCAAGTATGCTACACTCTCACTTGTACGCACCCTCTTAGGCCCACACAGTCATGACCGCTGGTCATTCACCAGATGGGTTACCAAAGAAAGGAAAAAGGGAGGTGGCGATTGGAGACGTACGTGTTTGCTGATACAGTTCTACTGTCCACGAAAGAACACGCAGGAAACTGGTAACGAGTTGTTTCTGTGGAAAGGGACAGAGGGTCGGGGCTGCCGGCAGACATACAGTGTAAAGGAGCATGGGCGAAAAAGTAGGGTTCTTTTTCCATTAAAAAGCAAAGACAACAAACACTGCCCAGCGTAGGTAGTGCGGTCTGCGTGGCAAAGACGGAGTAGGGTCAAGGAAGCTTGGCTGTGAGTCCCAGTTACCGCAGTGAAAGGAAGGCCTGGCTTGGGGACCTTGTTGTGCTGGCCAGAGGCCACCTTTCTCCGGGAGACCAGGATGGGGGACTCTCAGTGCTTTGCCCTTGTGTGGTGTCTTACTGTCTTACTCTTACATTACCGACTGGAAAATGGGAAGGATGAATGCGTGATTGGAGAGGAGATTCACTGCAAACCATTAAAAGGTTCTTCCTCTTTTCCCTTCAGAAGAGGAACGTTTATCACTGCAACAAATGCCGGCTGCAGTTCCTTTTCGCCAAGGACAAAATTGAACACAAGCTTCAGCACCATAAAACCTTCCGGAAACCCAAGCAGCTGGAAGGTTTGAAACCAGGCACTAAGGTAGAGGACTCGGCAGCATTTCCTTCACACATCCAGGAAGAAAGGGGACTTCGGGTGCGTGTGGTTTAGTGTATCTCATTGTTCCCTTCCTCTCCCGCAGGTGACAATCCGGGCTTCCCGAGGGCAGCCACGAACTGTTCCCGTCTCCTCCGGCGATGCACCGCCCAGCACCTTGCAGGAGGCGGGACCGCTGAGCTCCGCCGCCGACCCTCTGCCCGTCTTCCTTTACCCCCCCGTCCAGCGCAACGTCCAGAAGAGAGCTGTTAGGAAAATGTCAGTGGCTTCTAGAGGCTGGGGGCTGGGTGGGCACTGTTCCTGATGGCCGGCGCAATCTGGTAGTCTCTTAGCAGGCACTGTTGACTGAAGTCCCTACCGTGTGGGGGCTCCACAGTAACGAGAATCTCCTTGTTGCTTAATAGGAGCGTCATGGGCCGGCAGACGTGTCTGGAGTGCAGCTTTGAGATCCCAGATTTCCCGAACCATTTCCCTACTTACGTTCACTGCTCTCTGTGTCGCTACAGCACGTGCTGCTCTCGAGCGTATGCCAACCACATGATCAAGTAAGTCATCACTAGACCCGTGTTTGCCCTGGGAGGCTGGCCTCTCAGAGCCCTCCCTCTGGTAGCTCTGCTTGTCCCTCCCAGACCACTGCCCGTTTCTGCTCTGCTTCTGTGGGACCTTCTGCTCCCCATGGTCCAAGGACAGGCTCACAGAAGCTTGTTAGAAACACAGCCCCTGGGCCCTGCCCCAGGCCTCCAGGTCCCTGTGGGCATTTGCATCTGCGTGTTAATAAGAGTGTTAATATGGTGGGAAAGCTTTGTCGGTAGTGGTGATCCTAGCCCTGCCCCAGAATCCTGGAACTCACTGCCTTCTCTTTGTCTCTCTCAGCAATCACGTTCCGCGGAAGAGCCCCAAGTACTTGGCTTTGTTTAAAAATTCTGTGAGGTAAGGAAAAGCGTGCTGATGGCCACTTCGTTTTTCACACTTTTACATTAAATCCTTTTAACTATTTAGGGGGTGGGTGTGTGATGTAGAGAGATAAGAAGGAACACTTCTTGATGAGGCCTCAGAGCTCACCTCTCTAGTGTCACTGCCGCATTGGCCTTAAATGCTCTTGGCTCTCCTTCTCAGTGGCGTCAAGCTGGCCTGCACTTCCTGTACCTTCGTTACCTCTGTGGGAGACGCCATGGCCAAGCATTTGGTATTCAACCCCTCTCACAGGTCCAGCAGCATCCTGCCACGAGGTGAGTAGGAGAGATGGGGGTTCAGAGGGAAAGAAGAAAAGTTAAGGATCCAGGGGTACTGTGTGCGTCAGGAGCCTCCCTGCCAGGCCTAACCCCCTCACGTTGACACGTACTCCCCCAGCTGGGAGCAGTCCAGCCTGAAGTGTGTTAGACTGAAAAGGTAGTCCGTTTGCCTTTTGATTAGAATCCCAAGACACTGTCTTGAGAAGGGTCCTTTCTTCGCTGAGCTGACATTTGTCTTCTTGTCTCATTTTCCGCAGGACTCACTTGGATAGCTCACTCAAGGTAACGGAGACTCACTTCCTAGTTTCTGATCTGCACTGTGTTTGGTCTCTGTTTCTATTACTGCTGGTCCGTTCTCCTGATTTAACGGAGCTCTCCCCCTCCTTCTTCGCTAACCCTTCAGGCATGGCCAGACTCGTGACCGCGTGCATGACCGGAACTTGAAGAACACGTACGCTCCGCCTTCCTTACCCTCTAATAAAGCTGCCACTGTGAAGTCTGTGGGGGCCACCCCAGCCGAGCCTGAAGAGCCACCGGCTCCCACGGCCCAGGCACTGCCGTCTCCAGCTTCAACTGTGACCCCGCCGCCCACCCCCACGCTCCCGCAGTCGGTGGCCCTTCCGCCCTCGGCTGCAGAGGGTACCGAGTGTCTGCATGGTGAGGAGCAGGATGAAGGGAGCCCGGCCCCCCAGGAGCCAGAGCTTGCCTCGGTGGGTGGGAACAGTGCTGGCGCAGGCAAGAAGGAGCAGCTGTCTGTGAAGAAGCTGCGCGTGGTCCTGTTTGCCCTGTGCTGCAACACGGAGCAGGCAGCCGAGCACTTCCGGAACCCACAGCGCCGCATCCGCCGCTGGCTGCGGCGCTTTCAGGCCTCCCAGGGTGAGAACCTGGAGGGCAAGTACCTGAGCTTGGAGGCCGAGGAGAAGCTGGCCGAGTGGGTGCTGACCCAGCGGGAGCAGCAGCTGCCTGTGAATGAGGAAACCTTGTTCCAGAAGGCCACCAAGATAGGACGCTCCCTGGAGGGCGGGTTTAAGATCTCGTACGAGTGGGCCGTGCGCTTCATGCTGCGGCACCACCTGACGCCACACGCCCGGCGCGCTGTGGCACACACGCTGCCCAAAGACGTAGCGGAGAGCGCGGGGCTCTTCATCGAGTTCGTCCAGCGGCAGATCCACAACCAGGACTTGCCCTTGTCCATGATCGTGGCCATCGATGAGATCTCCTTGTTCCTGGACACAGAGGTGCTGAGCAGCGACGACCGGAAGGAGAATGCCCTGCAGACGGTGGGCACTGGGGAGCCATGGTGTGACGTGGTGCTGGCCATCCTGGCAGACGGCACTGTCCTCCCCACCCTGGTCGTCTTCCGGGGACAGATGGAGCAGCCCACTAACGTGCCGGACGCGATCCTGCTGGAGGCCAAGGAGAGCGGCTACAGCGATGATGAGATCATGGAGCTGTGGGCCCGCCGGGTGTGGCAGAAGCACGCGACCTGCCAGCGCAGCAAAGGCATGCTGGTGATGGACTGTCACCGTACCCACCTGTCGGAGGAGGTGCTGGCTCTGCTCAGCGCCTCCAGCACTCTGCCCGCGGTGGTCCCGGCAGGCTGCAGCTCCAAAATCCAGCCCCTGGACGTGTGTATCAAACGAACGGTCAAGAACTTCCTGCACAAAAAATGGAAGGAGCAGGCGCGGGCAATGGCGGACGCCGCCTGTGATTCTGGCGTCCTGCTGCAGCTGGTGCTGGCCTGGCTGGCCGAGGTGCTGGCCGTCATCGGGGACTGTCCAGAGCTAGTCCAGCGCTCCTTTCTCGTGGCCAGCGTCCTGCCGGGCCCCGACGGTACCATGAACTCGCCGACCAGAAACGCTGACATGCAGGAGGAGCTGATTGCCTCCCTGGAGGAGCAGCTGAAGCTGAGTGGGGACCAGTCTGAGGGGCCCTCGGCTTCCGATCCCCGACCCAGGTCGTCCCCTGAAGAGACAGTGGAGCCCGAGAGCCTTCACCAGCTCTTTGAGGGCGAAAGCGAGACCGAGTCCTTCTATGGCTTTGAGGAAGCTGACCTAGACCTGATGGAGATTTGAGTGTTGGGGTTGTGAGGGGGTGTGGAGTGGGGGTGGGAACATGTGAGGGAGGGTAGAGGGCCTAGGGAAAAGGGTACACCAGGTGGGGGATTTGGTTTATATTTTTTAATTTTATGCCACCGCTGCCCCCTGATGTTGACTTATACTTCCCTGTGGATTTGTGGATTATTAGGAAAACCAATAGTGATCATGTCTGAGCCGAGGAGCTGGCCCATTGCTCATTCACTTATGCTAAAAACAGGTTTTTGTGACTTTTTTTTAAAACTAAATTACTGTGTTTGGTATTTTTCTGACAAAATCAAGAAAAGGAAAAAAAAAATCCTTCGTGGGTGGATGTTAAATCTTTTCGTTTCCCCTTTTACCTCAATTGTATCATATAGTACATCTGGGCTTGTTAGTTTTACTCTGTGGCCGGTGTCTCTGGGCATGATGCTATCGACCCATTGTCAATGTGAGAACATTTCTGAAGGTGGGAAAGAAAATTATGTAGCTCACAAACTGGTTTATTATATATATGGATTAAAGACTTTTTTCATTGTGGTCTTAACACTTTTATATAAAAATGAAAATGGAAAAAAAAAAATCCCACTGAACTCTCTTCTCCTTTCTTACCTTCCCTCTCCAGAGATGTTGGTTTCTACAGCAACTCTAGATATAAAATTGTGGCTTTAAAAATGCATGAAACCACCTTTAATCATCCAGAATGATGAATCAGGTCTTTACCCCTCACCACCTTCCCTCCAACAGAAACACGACAAAATCAGTATCCTTTGCACTTGGCATCCTTGGCCCCTTCCCCCATTCTCACGCCCTCAGTCTGGACAAAGGGTCACATGTGTGTCATTAGCAAGCGAGAGGTCCTGAGGTGACCAGAGTGTTAGGGTGGAGGCCATCCCCGGTGTGGGGGGTCTTCATCCCGCAGACCCCCAGGGGCAGTTCCTGCTTTGTTGAACTCATCTGTTAAGTGGACAGCGCACTTCCAGAGACCACCTGCCCTACAGCCAGGAGCTAACTGCAAGAAGTTTGTGTTGAACTTTAAAGAGACCGCCTGTTGGGGTCCTGCCTTTACCCTGCGGCTTTCCCCTATTTAATGCTTAGAGGAGAGTCTGACCTGAAGAAGCAACGTACAAGGGTGTGCACAAAGATAAAGATGAGGATTTTTATTTTTCACCGCCAGCTTCAAGGAAAGAAAGAGTTTTCTACAGTTTGCATGAGGAATTTTTTTAAAGATTGTATGTACTCATGGTTATAAATGAAAATGTACTATAACAGAGTAAAGGAACGAAACTCCAAGTCCACCTTCCCCAAGCTCCACCATTTCTTCTGTCTGTCCTGAGGCTTTCGGCGTTGCCCACCTGGGAGCCAAGGAGGCACCCTGCACAGGCTCATAAATGGGTCATCTTTAGAATGTACGTAAGTGGAACATTTAATAAAATGAGGGGATATGGGTTTATAAACAATGTGGTTTGATTTTTTTTTTTTTTTTCCCTCGGTAACCCTATTTTAATAGGCTTTCAGAGTGGCGAATGCTCAAGATGTGATGGGCCTGGTGGTACAGGTGTGGTGTGTGGCCACATTTCTCCTCACCCCCATCTTTTTTGTTTAACCCCCAGAACACTATAATATAGTGGACTGGAGCGAGC
The DNA here is from genome assembly GCA_004026885.1 of Lyroderma lyra. Lineage (NCBI taxonomy): Eukaryota > Metazoa > Chordata > Mammalia > Chiroptera > Megadermatidae > Lyroderma > Lyroderma lyra. The sequence continues at coordinate 36,466 of PVJL010005563.1, forward strand.
CCTCCCATAAACAGCTTGGCCAGCTTTGTGAGCCCCGTGGCATCTGTAAACTGAACTGAGGATCCCTTCTCTTCCCCAGCTTCTCGCGTGATGCTATTTTGACAGAATATGGACTTTCAAGTCAACTCTTGGCCTTTCTGGAAGATCAGGAACTGTGGTCAGCTCTGTCTACAGTGACCCGATTCTCCTCTGGTGGTCCCGGCAGCAGCCCCAGCTTTAGCTGAGCCAGGTTCCTGGCCCCCACACACTGTGGACTTTCTTGATGGGTAATTTTTTAACCATGATTATCAACAGTGGGTCAGCCGGGTTTTGGCCAGGAAGTTTATCTTTGTGGATTCCGCCTGCATGGCTTAGTCGTAGAAGGAAGTCTTTTTGTTTTTTTATAATTCAGTTTAATCAATAAACAAGTATTTATTGACTACTTCCTGTGTTGAGACTGAATGTGTGGAAGATTCTAGTTGAAACCTCATGGTTTTCTTTTGCTGCAATGTCCTAGTCTGTTGTACTCATGGATGGTACGAATGGAGGGATGATTTTTTACTCAGCTCTCACCTCACTTAATTTCCATAGTTCAGGGTTTGCTGCCTGTACTGCTTTCTCAAAAAGGTTTGGAGATGTGCATCATAATTACCTGGGGTGTTTATTTTTACAATTGGGGTTTAATACCACTTGGGGGGGTAGAATTCCTCTAATACCCCAAATGAGTTCTCTCTTAACTACAACTAGGACTTTTTGATGAACAGACTTGTACGAAGTATTCTGACAGTGCTAGAAATTAGTATTTTTAGACAAACATTTAGGTTAAATGTTGAAATTACTTAGTATTCCCCACATGGGGGTTGAATGGGGGCAGGATTGAGGCTGTCAGCTCTGGCTGGAAGGTAAACTTACACAGAACAGCTCAACCAGATACTACATTTCTAGCTTTGAAATGGTGTTTTAAAACCATGTTTGCAAACAGCATTAACCAGAAACTACATTAGAATCGGGTGGAAAAGTTGAAGAAAAATAGAAAACACAAAAGCCAACTGTGTTACCACCCAAGGATTCTACACAAAGCTGCCTTCAGCACAGACCCAGATGAAGACAGTAGTCCTATACTGTCACACAGAGAACTCTAAGGGCTCTCTGCCCAGGGAGGGAGATGGCATGTGGCGGTACTTGGTGGCTTCACTATTGGTGTGACCTAGTCAGAAAGAATACAACCACTCAGCAAGCATTTCAAAAGATTTTATTTTACACAAGTCTACCTTTGAACCAGCCAAGTTCAAAGTTGGAAGAAGGGTTACAGCTTCAGTTCTGGGTAATCCACCTGTATTTCATTCAAAACCACTAAAAAAGAAGAGAGCATAATAAAATTGTGAAGCCACAGGGAGAGGAATCAATTCCTAAAAGCAACCAAAATACATTCCACCCCGAGAATTTTGGAGTTGGGATTTCCAGGAAAACATCACTTTAGTGCATGCAAGCCAAGGGGCCTCCAAATTCTTCTACCACCCATTTTTTTCCCACTGTAATTTGAAGTTCAATCACCTGATCATGTGGGCAATATCCCAATTGGTCTCTGCAGACAGCGGTCCCTCTATTTCAACACCTTTTTCTGTTACAGTAGCGATTTGAAACTGAAAAGAAAGCAGAGCTCTCAGTGAATATACCCATCCCCACATGAAAGGGGTCTCTGGGGCCAGGTCAAAGGTCAAGTAGGTCTTCCCCTCCTATGAAAATAGAGGAATGGGCAATCTGTTCTTCAAAGCACTGAGGCCCCAGGCATTTGCAAGTACCCAGCACCTGCCACACAGACCCCCAGCACCTTCTCATTCACTCCTCACCCGGTTATAGGACCGAGCATCGCGATAGTACAACACTCGCATGCAGCGTTCCACCAGCTCTCGGGCCTCAGTCTGGCTCAGCACCGGCTGCTTCTCCAGAACTTCCCGCAGCAGAGGCTATGGAGATTAGGGGGAAAAACATGGGAGGCACCAGGGGCCGAATACCTGGCTGGCTGTCACACAGGGCAATGTGCACAATCGAGTGGGAAGGTGACACCACGCACTGCCCAACCAGAATGAACTCCGCTTAACTTAAAAGTTCTAGGGCAGTAGTTCTCAACCTTTCTAACACCGTGACCCTTTAATATAGTTCCTCATGTTGTGGTGACCCCATAAAATTATTTGTGTTGCTACGTCATAACTATAATGTTGCTACTGTTATGAATCGTAATGTAAATATCTGATACGTGTTTTCGGATAGTCTTAGGCGACCCCTGTGAAAGGGTCGTTCGACCCCCAAAGGGGTCGCGACCCACAGGTTGAGAACCACTGTTCTAGAGTGTCCTCTCTCCACATGTCTGACTCCTGAACATACCACCTTTGTGAGCGTAAGCGACACAAAGTCTTGCCTACAAAGAGAACCATGTGCCCAGCAGGAGGGCTCCTCGCCTACTCCTCCCATCCCAATTTCAAGGGGAGAACAGTCACAACCTCCAAGCCCCCCTGCCTCTGTCTTCCCCCTCCCCACCTCTCAACTACTTACCTGAGCCAAGTATGCTCCGTAGCCAGTGGCCAGCGAAGGGGCTTCATAGGCGACACCAAGCATGTCCACATAACCAAGGAAGCTAACAGGACACAATAGGTCAAAGAACCGATTTCACCTTAGGATTCTGTATCTTAGCCGAAGGATGGGACCATGAGGTCTGAGTGAGAAGTGGGATTTATTCAGGGGTGAGAGGCAGACATTACACAGGCACTAGAGGTTAGGGTGTCAAGGAAGTAAGTTATCTGTACTCAAATCAACCTCTGTCCGTCAGCATAGCCTCCGATGACCATGGTGTTCCACAGGGGGTTCATCTTGGAGCGCCGACTGTACATGGCCCTGGTCAGCCATGAATGAATAGCTCTAGGACTATAACTGTGTCCATCTCCCAACAACTCCTCATCAATCCTTAAAAAGAAATAGTTGTGGGAAAAGGAAAAGCATGGAAGTCGGGATTTCCATCCACCCCCTAAAAGACGTTCCTGCAGTCTTCCCCACCTGACAATCCCTAATGTGGAAAGCTATTTATGTTAAGTTCCCATCCCTCCACCGCCAACAATTCACCCCCTCCTGCGCTGCAGCCTCGAGTACCCGCACCTTAGAACTTCTTAAGTAGATTAAAAACAAAACAAAACAGCGGATTCCATTCTCCCCACTTGAGAACTTCGCCCTATTCTCTATTTGACTTACACCATCTGGTTGAGAACTTGCTTCAAATACTGGAAATCAGCGTAGTCTCCCGAAGCACCCAGCATGGTGCTGTCGTTGACGCGCATAATGCGAGAGATGTTGCGGAAACGAGCCAAGGAGCCGTAGGAGCCCAGCATGTCGGCTGCAATCACCACTCCGCCGTCAAACTTCACGCCCAGGACCGAGGTCCCGGTCACCATGGGGTTCCTGGACAGAGAGAGAGGGAGGCCTGGAGGGGCGGCGCGGGAAAAGAGCCTGAGTCCTCTTTCCGCGCAGTGGACTCCGCTTCGCATTTCCCGGGACTCCTTTCCTTCCCCGGGCCTCTGCGCCCCAGCCGGCCCCCGGCCCTCCCCAGCCCCCCAGGAACCGGCCGGCCGCGCCAGGCTCCACGGGCCCGGCCCCCGGCCCTCCCCAGCCCCTCGGAACCGGCCGGCCGCGCCAGGCTCCACGGGCCGTGCCCCCGCGCAGGCTGAGGCGCCCAGAGCTTACTGGGTGCGCGTAATCGGAACCCCATGGAAGGCGGACGCCGGGTCCACAAGGGAACCGGGAGTGGGCGGAATGCGGTAAAACTGCCCGGGGGCCGGACCCCCGGCCCACAGTCCGCACCGCGACTCGCCAAACACTTCCATCTTAGTCACGGTAGCAGGAGAAATGAAAGCGTTTGTGCCAGCGGAAGCGGAAGTGATCCTTGAGTGCCACACCCCTCTTTTTCCTGCGAGCCGCTTCCAGCGGCCATATTGATGAGGTCGTGAGGGATACTGCCATGGTTCTGAGTGGGGAAGCTATGGAGAACCAGAGAGTTGGAATTGCGCGACATCATATCACAGCGCGGTAGAGTGTGAACTCGATCAGAGTGTTCTGACGCAGAAATTCAAGGAAGAAGAGGATGATGTGGGAGGTAGGGGGTCCACTTCAAGACACTGACTCTGAAGAAGGAGGCAGAATTTCTCCTGTCCTCGTGGGGATCATTGTCAAAAAGCGCCGCATGAAACGACAAGTGAGCCAAGATGTCTTACATCTGCACAGACATGACTTATTTTACTGTTTCGCTTTGTTGAGTTTCGCAGTTAATTGCGTTTGTTGTTGTTGTTGTTGTTTTAACAAATTGAAGGTTTGTGGCAACCCTGCCTCCAACGAGGCTCTTATCAGCGCCATTGTTCCAGCAGCATTTGCTTAGTTTTTAGTAATTTTGTGAACATAACTCACTACATCAATAAAGTAAAGGAGAGTCCATCAATAGATGCCCCCCAAAAAGTGCTTTATGAAAATCAGCAGTCATTCCTAATAAACACTATGCAAAATAGGAATATTAATAGAAGACCTATACATAACAATGCCTATTTGCCCCAAACCAACAACAACAAACGTATTAACCAAAGAAGTATTCAAATCAGGAACTAGACCGACACGCCCCCTATTACAAGGTCTCCCTATTCTCCATATCCTCACCAACACTTTTTCCTGTCTTTTTGATAATAGTCATTCTAACAGGTGTGAAGGGATATCTCACTGGGGTTTGATTTGCATTTCCCTGGTGATTAGCAACGCTGAGCATCTTTTCATGGACCTGTTGGCCATCTGTGTGTCTTCTTTGGGAAAATGTCTATTTAGATCCTCTGCCCAATTTTAATTGGATTGTTTGGGTTTTCTGCTATTGAATTGTATGAGTTCTTTTCTATATGTATTTTGGTTATTAACCCCTTAATAGATACATGATTTGCAAATATTTTCTCTAATTTATTAGTCTACCTTTTCATTTTGTTCATGGTTTCCTTTGCTGCACAATAGTTCATTTCTGCATATTGTTGAATAATCAAACATTGTGTAGGTGTATGGTTTGTTTAATCACCCACACACTGATGGACATCTGGATTATTGCTTTCTAGTTTTTGGCTATTACTAATAAAACTGGTATAAACATCTCCGTACAGGTTTCTGTATATACTGTTCTCATTTTGGCAACTGATCCTAAGACCATGGCTGGTATTTATGGCTTTTCTGTCATTCCTTTGCCTTAATAAAAGCTAACATTTATAGAGTATTCACTACATGCCAGACCTTGTCCTAACTGCTTTACAAGTATTACCCCCTTACTTCTAAAATAACCACTTGAGGTATGAACTATTATTATCCCCAATTTATAGGTGTAGCAACGAAAGTAAAGAGAGGTACACAGACAACATGTGTTAGTGCCCAGATTTGAGCCCAGGTAGTCTGGTACCAGAACCCAGCCTCTAAACCACTAAGTTATACAGTGAGGACTTAATATGGTCAGCATTCTTACGGAATGACCTAAACCTTCACTCCTGGGGGACCCGAACTCCCAGTTATCTTGCCTCTGCTGTTTTCGTCTTCTATTCACTTTAACCATTGGACAGGGAGGCATGAGGTACCTCCAGCGGGAATCCCCATCCTGACCCTGTTGTGTAACAACAAACGTATTTTCTCTAAATCATCAGTGTCACTCCCCCAGCCAACATCTTGTCCCCGTCTTCTGCCTGTTCACTTGATGGCATAAAAAGCTCAAAATAGCCAGATAACTGGCTCAGGTTTCAGTTCAGTGGGACTATAGGTGACTCTTCTTTGTGGAGGTTACTAGCCTGGAAATCAGCAGAGCCCAGAGGTCCACTCATCAGCCTCTTCCCACATCCTCTGATGGTGCCTTCTCCAAGTAGGCCTGCCCAGCCAAACTGCTGGCCCTGCACATAAATCAGTACAGACCCTCAGACTGTGTGTCCTAACAGAACCCATGACATGTTCTACTTGAAATTTCACCCATCAGAGCCTTCTCCTTTTCCACTAACTTCCAGGGCCACCTGTCAGAAGGCCATTCTTTCTTTTTAAACAGAGAGGCTTTCATTAAGTATCTGTAGTTTAAGAAAAGGGCCACTGATTCTCTAGCTTCTACCTGTGAGGAGACCTGGGAAAGTCAGCATCTGACCTCTTTGGTTCCCACAGTGGGCAGGTTCTGTCTCCCATTAGCCTCCAAAGGCCTGTACGTGCTATCCAGCCCTGAACAATTAAACACAAAACGACCTATCTCAAGGAGCTGTCGTGTGATTTGCAACATCTGAGCGGGGGTCGCCGCGGGCACAGGGTCTGCAGCTGCCTGTCCAAGTCCCATTCTGGGCCCTGCTCCTTCCTTTTTGCACTCTGTAACTTCCTCACCTGTAAAATGAGAGTGCTAAGAGTGCCCGTCCCCTAGCGTTGTTGTAAGGATTAAATAAGGCTGAGCCGTGAAGAGCCTAGAGACCTGGCACAGGTAAGCTGTTGTGGGAGGGGGTGTGGTTTGTCTCTTTGCTTTGAAGTGCTTAGACAGCACCTAGGGTGTGGGAAGCATTTCAAGGGTGGTCGCTTATGTTTCTGTCATTATCATCCCCTGGTGCTTGCCTCCTTGGCCAGGTATCTCTATGGACTGCATCCTGGAAGGGAAATTCCTGGGTCCAAGGGTACCCGCAGTTTCACTTTGGATCAGTATTGACAGGTTGCATTTGTCAATAAGGCACCCATGGGCACTCCTGCCAACCCTGAATGAGCGTGCCCTTTTCTCGTATTCTCACATACACTGGACTTTAACCTTTAACATTTTTGCTCATCTAATGGGCAACAGTGTTACTGTATTGGTTCACTATTTCAGTTTTTAAATTAGGCATGTATTTCAAGCCTACTATAAACATTTTTAAAAATAGGGGTTCCTTGGTGATCTAGTGGCTAGGTTTTGGTGCTCTCACCACTGCGACCTGGGTTCGCTTCCCAGTCAGGGAACCAAAAAAAAAAAAAATTTTTTTTAAATAACACAATTGAAACATAATGTGAATAATAAAAATTTGCTCCCTGTAATTCAAGTCCTCAGAGGTAAACCAGTGTAGTTCCATTTGGCGTGTTCGGTATAGTAAAATGAAAGAAGCTTTATTTCTATAACCCTCTTCTGTGAATATAGGCGTATTCATGTAATTTAAATTAATTAGTAATATATAAATTATTCAAATTAGTTCATTAGAACTTTATGGTTTAACTAACCAATTTTATATATAGCTTTAATTAAAGGGGATCATACTATCTTTCTGCTTTTTCCCCCTCAACCAGATTTCTTGGCTATCCTTCCATTTCAGTGTATATAAAAGTATACATTATGGTTGCTTGGTTTGCCATATTGCAAATGTTCCATGATCTATTTAACCATTACTCTATTGGTTGTTTTACATCCTAGTCCCATATTTGAATACTTGTCCATGTCTGAGTTGTAGATCACTAGAAGTGGACTTCCATTTAAAATGTTGCTAGTTGGGGGTTCCCTGGTGGTGTAGTGGCTAGGCTCCTGCACTCTCACTGCCATGGCCTGGGTTCGATCCCTGCTCAGGGAACCAAAAAAAAAAATGTTGGTAGGGGTTGCTAAATTGCCTTCTTTTTTTTTTTAAAATTGATTTCCAAAGCATTTATTTATTTATTTATTTATTTATTTATTTATTTGTATGTGGGTAGCTCCCTGGCTGGGAATCGAACCCAGGCCACAGCGCTGACAGCGCCGAAGCCTTAAGCCACTACACCACCAGGGAACTCCTTAAATTGCCTTCTTAAACTGTTTTGCCATTAAAATACAAGAGAGCTCTTTTTCCCAGACTCCCCCCAACCTTGAATACTATCACCCTTTTTCCCTTGAAAAACTATCACGTTGTTGTTGTCACTAGCATCTCTCTAGTTGCCGATGGCGTGCACCTTTCTCGCGTGTTTATTAGCCATGTACCCTTCATGTTCACATCCTGGGAATAAGTTTCTGTTGTGTCGTTTGTCTTTTTCCGCTTGGTTGGTTGGGAATCTTCGTGTATCAGGAGCCGTCAGTATTTTTCAGGGTGAGCTGGTTTCTGGGCAGCCTCTGTTCCTGAGCTTCTGGCATGGCTGTGACCGTGGGCAGGGCTGGGGGGAACAGCAGGGAGACACGGTGTGTGGAAGACAGAATCAAGGACCAGCGGCGGGACGCGTCCCCAGTCTCCCGATCCCCTGTGGAACCGAAGACGTATCTCGGGACGCAGGTCTTTCTGGGGATCCGGGGGGAATACCCCTGCCCCCTTCCCGGCAGCATCTTTGTGCTGAGGTGACAGAACGGACGCCCTGGGCTTCCCAGGGGAGGAGGGATTTGTCCCTGCCTGTCCTGAGCCTTAGTAGAGAAACTGACTCAGGGCTATGACTCCAGGGACCAAAGGTCCTCCCAGCCTCCAATAGAATGGCTTTTATTTGCCTTTGGATGTTTTATTTACAGTATTGGAACGTGTCCAAAGTCGAGGCTTTACGAAGGGTTTTACTGCAGTAATTGGGGCCATTAACCAAGACTGACGTAATTCCTTCTGCCAGGGCTCTCAGAGCCAAGCGGGCCTCGGAGAAGGTGCGGGGCAGCCGCGTAAAAGCTGTTTTATGGCTCCGGTCTCAGCGTTTTGGAGCCACGCTCGGCGGGAGGGAGGGCGGGCGTGACGGCAAATGTCACCTGTGGTCACCTGTGCCCCTGTGGGGCGGGCGCTGGCGCCGCCCTTCAGGCCCCCTTCCCCTCCCTTCCCATGGATTGGAGGTGTAACAGGACACCCAATTTCTGTTCCGGTCAGTCCTCGGGGGGCCTCCCTTCCTCACCTCCATTGAAGAGATTTATCACGAGACACAATGGAAAACTCTGGACCCTCTTTAGATCCGGATTCAAATAAACTGTGAAACAGACGTTGGAGACAGTACGGGATGTGCGAACACTGGACGAAGAGTCGATGATAGTAAAGACGTGGACCTTGAAGGGATGCATGTGGAAGTATTAATGCCAGAAGTAATACCACGTCTAGGGTTTGCTTCAAAAACTCCAGGGTGGAAGGAGGCTGTAACCCGGTGGGTTACGAGCCGGCTTTTACTGAAGGTGGGGGCGTCCCTGCGGGTTCGTTAGACTACTCGCCTGGCTTTCGGGCGCAGTGAGGTCTCCCCTGGGAGGGAGAAATGCACCTCCCTCACCCGCTCCTCTTCGCTCAAGAGTCGGGCTAACACAGGGAAGAAGGTCAGAGTTGCTTTTCAACACTTTGGTTCCGCCCTTCAGGGCCTCCCTTGCTCTGGTGCCAGGGCGCTGCCCCCCGGGGCACGTGCATCTGCTGACACTGGTCCCGCTGGGGGACCGGCACCTTAACCCCAGGGGGTGAGGCCCGCATCCCCGCCCGCGAAGAAAGAAGCCGAGGTGGTGACATTGCAAGCGTCAGCGGCCCCCAACGAGGCTGTTTCTGCGAGGCCTGGAGCTGGGCCGGAGCCTCCCGGCGCCTCTCCAAGCGGGCCCTTCTGTTCTTGGAGCTTCGCCGTTGCCCTGAGCAGTCGCCTGGAGCTCCTGCCTCGGTCAGAGACGGGGAGACGCTGCGAGAGGAGCGCCGGGAGCTGGATGAGTGGGTACAGCTCCGGTTCCTTGATGTGAAACGAAGAGAAAGCAGCTCACCTGCCCAGGTTTGCTGCGGGCAGGACCCGAGCTGACTGCGGAGCTCAGCCTGGCGCCTGGGATGCCTGGTAACAAGTTTGCAGTAAATGCTCCTTTCCTCTTCTGAGGGGTGTAGCTGGTCTCTTAAAACCGGGAGAAAGGAGCAGAACAGGGCTCAGACACCGCCGAGCTGGTGAAAATGTCAGCCTGACCCGCCGGCCCTGCCCCGGCCCTCGCGGGCTGCTACCTGAGCGTCACGTCTGTGTGGTGCTGGGTGTTTTCGTTTGCGTACGTGCTTCGTTTGCTTACATCCACGGATACCAGACACCCCACCGAACATTGCACGCTCAGTCACCCTTCCGTTGTCCTACTTCCTTCATAGCACGTATCTGAAAGGATCTTAACTTGTTTCTATGTTCACTTGATGGTTGGCTGTCCCCGAGAATGTCATCTCTATGAAGGCAGAAACCTTGCCTTGTTCACCACTTTCTCTCCCCGAGCAGGTGCTCCTGAAATGTTTGTGGAGTGCGAGATTGAATGAGGGAACGACTGGGTGGCTGTGCACAGGTGTGTCTTCTAAAGGACAAGGCAGAAAGGCTGGTGGGACAGCTGCAGGGTGAAAGGGACCAGGGCCAGTCCTCCCCAGCATGGGCTCCCGGGTGGCCTGCACCTGCGCACATATGACCACCCGTCCTTTTACATACATGCACTTGTACATACACCTTTATTGGGTTTTGGTTACAAAAGTAATGCATGCATATTTAAAAAAGAAAATAAAGACGATGTCAAGTAGAAGTGGAACCTCAATGGCTTCTCCCAGCACCTCTGCACAGATAGCCGAGGCTAGCACTTGGATGCATATCCTTCCAGTCTTTTCTGCCGCACAGAGTGGCCCCACCACTCCCCTCACCTTCGCTGCTCAGTTGGGGGATACCTGCTCCTTCACTCTTCTCCCCCTTTCAGAGCAAGTCAGTCCTGAGCCTTGCAGAAACAAGATACCACCCCGTCCATATGCCTTCTGTGTTTGGGCCCCCCCCCCCAATCTCTATCAGAACAAGCAGGGAGGGCATTGACAGGGAAAGCTGCATGCCCTGGAGTCAGCTGAACTCGGGGACGCATCCTGATTTGCAGTGGAGGAGCCCCAGAAACCGGGGTCACAGCACAGGGCATGACAGGACCCTTGCTAGAATGACACACCCTAGGACAAGCCAAATCTCCACCTTGTTGGAGTGAAAGACTCCAAAGCTTTGAACAGGAGGGTGGTGGGAATGAGGTGTCTTCCTCTGCCGGACCTTGGGTGGTGGGCTACCTCACACCAGGAAGCAGGAGAGTGGGGAGCAGGTGGGAGAAGGAGCCCCAGAGGAGGAGAACTAGAGGGGCCTCAGACACCGCAGCCCAGGCCACGTGAGCATTTCCTGGTCCGCTGCCCTCCCTTCCTCATTCACCCCGGGCTGCAGGCCTGGCCCTCCCCCCTGCCCCGCCCCGCCCACCCCCACTGGTCAAATAAATTCCTTGCCTTTGCCCCTAACCCGGCCCAGCCTGTGCCTGCCTCTGGCGCCAGCACAGCTCCCCTCCTCAGTCCTCCCCGGCAGACCGGCAGGGAGCAGCATGGGTAAGAAGGGGGCCTTCGGACCCTGGCCCACCCTACGGGAAGTGGCAGAAATCCCGGGAGTGGGGGGTGCTGGTTAGGGGATGGAGTGCAGGACTCTGCCCCTCAGTAGGCCCCGCCCCACCCCCACCCGTGCACTCCCCAGCTCAGCTAAGTTCTGGAAGCTGGAGGGCCTGCTGGGAAGGGTGACCCTGGGCTCCTGCCCAGCTCCCCAGCCGTGGGCCGGGATCAGGGTGCTTTTTTGCAGCTGAGAAAACCAGGTGCAGGATACCGAGGGGTGGAACCTCTCTGTCCCTGGCTGTCACCTTAGCAGACACACTCCCGATTTCGGCCGGCCGGGAGTAGGGAACTCAGGCTTCGATGCCCGAGGTTGCTCTCTAGCTGCCCCTCCCCCTAATCACCAGTCCCCCTATATGTGTGTGTGTGGGGGGAGAACCAGGAAGCCCACATCTCACTGGGGCCTGTTGCAGGGCCCCCCACCATCTCAATTCTCGAAGTCCTGCTGATACTCCATGGGTGGGAGCGCATGTCTGAAAGGGAGTCCCGGTCTGGTTGGAGGGTTGAGGTCCTTGTCCCATGGCTGGGCAGGCAGCCAGCCTGACACTGAGAAAACTTATCGAGCTCTTCCAGGGTTCCTCTCACACCCAAAGATGTTCAGAGATCTCGCCTGAGATACTGAAGAGAGGGGGCTGTTCCCCAGAAAGAGAGCTGATGTTCATGCCAGGGGTGCGGGCACAGGGGTGTGTGTGGACAGAGTGGGGGGCGGGTGGGGGGTACAGACTGCATCACCTCCTTCACCCCATCACTTCCCACAGGCTCTGCTCTGGCTTTGCAGAGTTTGTGTCCCTGTGTCTCTTTCTGGAGTATTGTCTCTCCATCCCAGCTGTGTCCAGCCCTTCTGTCCCCGTCCCTGCCCCCTGGCCCCCTCCCTGCCCCCACTGAGCCCTGACATATCTTGTGTGTAGCAAAGCGCCTCCTGAATGCCTTTGCTTTTTTTTTTTTTTTTTTTTTTTTTTTTTTTTTTTTTTTTTTTTTTTTTGCTTTTTGGTATGTGGGTAGCTCCCTGGCTGGGAATCGAATCCAGGCCGCAGCGCTGACAGCACCAGCGCTGAAGCCTTAAGCCACTACACCATCAGGGAACCCCCTGAATGCCTTTGGGTGGAACTCTCTCTCACCCTGCCCCCACCATCACCCCATTCTGGGCACCAGGTACCTATGGGACTGCCCTACCCATATTTATACAACACTTTACAAAAGTCCTCCTGCACACAATGTCTCATGTGACCTTCACTGCCACCTAAGGAGGAAGGTAGGATATTATTACTCCCTGTTAGCAAATAAAGGTGAAAGAATGGGGAGAGCAGATCTCAAACCTGAAGCATGAAAACAGATCTCTGGACTCCAAAACGTGATGGCTGCCTATCAGCCTCCTCAGTCTTTGACAGCTGTCTGAGGGCCTGGGCTGCTCCTCCTGGCTCCCCACCTGCGGACGGACCCCCAGCTGTCAGCGCAGTGGCCAGACTGCCCCTGGGAATGGGCTGGGAGGTCAGTCCTTTAACCTCCACTCCAGGATTTCCTTCCGCCTGCTGCTCCCTCGGAGTGATTCCTCAGCCCTTCCTCCTGGTCAGGCCCCAAATCCTGACGCCTGCCCCTGGCAACCCTCCAGCAGCTGACACTTCTCTGAGCAATGTGGCTGCTCTGCCAGACTTGGGGACAGGAGAGCCACTCCCTGCAGCCCTGGTGGGCCAGCCTCTGAGCTCTCCAGAGATCATGGAAGTGGAGCCCACTCAGGGGTGGGAACTGGTCTAAAGAAAAGGCACCCAGTGCTCGCTTGGGCAGCACGTGTACGAAAATTGGAACCATACAGATAAGATTAGCATGGCCCCTGTGCGAGGTTGACATGCAAATTCGTGCACCGCTCCATATTTTAAAAACTAAATAAAAGACAGGCACATGCTGTGAGCCCTATAGCTGTGAACTGCAGCCTCCTAGCCCTTCTCAGACCCTTGGTTGTGCCAGCCAGCAGCCTGGGTCAGGACCCAGAGGGGAGAAAGGCGGGAAGTGTCCGACAGCTTTGGGTCACAGGATGGACCTAGCACTGTGCTCGCTCCCTGAGGGCCACTCCTGGGGACAGCAAGCGCAGAGCCACACACCTGCCTGCCGCTTCCTGGCTACGTCTCATAAAAACCCACGGTACCATTCTTACTACCCTCTGTCTACAGGTGACGTGGAAACCGGGGCTGGGGAGGTTAGGGAATGTGCCCAAGCTCCCCTGGTTTGTCAGTGACCAGCTGGGATGGGGACCCAAGTCAGTGTCATAACCACTGCACCGCCCAGCCTCTCCTGCCCTCCCCTGGGTTCTGTTAAGTGTCGAGCCAGCTTCAGGTCACGTCCCTTTAGCCCTTCCGACCACACTGTCAGGGCTTTGGGGGGTACAGAGGATGATGGGAAGGCCAGCCAATAGGCCCCATTGTTTCCACAGCTACGAAATGTGGGAAGTGCGGACCTGGGTACTCCACCCCGCTGGAGGCCATGAAAGGTACGTGTGACAGCTGAGACCCAGCACCCTGGGAAGGAACTCTGGAGCCAGCGCCCTCTACTGACGCCTCAGCTGCCGGGGCGGGCTGGGGGGACTGCAAGCCCTGGCCTCCACCCTCAGCGCCGGCCAGCACTGACCCCTCCATTCCTCTCCACCTCGCCGCCCCCACCACCTGCTTTCCACCCCCAGGGCCCAGGGAGGAGATTGTCTACGTGCCCTGTATTTACCGAAACACCGGCATTGAGGCCCCGGACTACCTAGCCACGGTGGACATTGACCCCAAGTCTCCCCAGTATTGCCAGGTGAGGTGGGGTGTAGGCAGCAGACTACCTCGCAACCTGCCCTGTAGCACTGGCCCGGAGATGTCCTTCCCCAGCTCCCTCCTCCCTGGGTGTGGTGGGCTGGCCATTCACTACAGGGGGGCCACCTCAGAGGTTCCAGGAGGGTGCTGCCAAGTCAGAGTGGGTCCTGTGGGTGCCTTCCCCACCAGCGAACAGAGGTGTGGGCCGGGTGAGCGTCACGCCCGCCCCTTTCCCATCCTAGGTCATCCACCGGCTGCCCATGCCCCACCTGAAAGACGAGCTGCATCACTCAGGCTGGAATACATGCAGCAGCTGCTACGGGGACAGCAGCAAGGCCCGCACCAAGCTGGTGCTGCCCTGTCTCATCTCTTCCCGCATCTACGTGGTAGACGTGGGCACCGAACCCCGTGCCCCGAAGCTGCACAAGGCATGTGCTCCATCCACCCTTGCTGCCCGGACACCCAGCACCCCAGGAAGCCTCACCTAAGCCATCTGCCTCCAGCTCTTGAGCGGGGCCTGAACTCGGGAGCAGGGACTAGAGGAGAGTTACAGGGCATTCTGGGTGGTCACCATCTGCACTGTGGGGTTGGGAATTGGAGGGCAGTGGGGCTCTGAGTTATCACTCTGTGTGGGAAAGGAGCCATTTTCCCAGCCAGGCAGAGGCCAGTGCTTTCTGCCTGGGGACTCAGCAGTCTCTCGGACTCCCATGCTGCTCTGAGACTCAGCCTGAGTCTCAGCCATATTCCCACGGGGACAATTGTGTCCATGTCTGACGGGGACGGGGATGAGGGGATCAGCAGGTGTAAGTGGGGACGTGAAGAAGTAGGAGTGGGGGCTCCCAGCCCTGTAAGATCCTGAGGGCATTTCGTACCCTTCTCCAGGTCATCGAGGCCAAGGACATCCATGCCAAGTGTGATCTGGGCTACCTCCACACCAGCCACTGCCTGGGCAGCGGGGAGGTGATGATCAGTGCCCTGGGAGACCCCAAGGGCAATGGCAAAGGTACTGCCGGCACTGTAGACACATGCCTGCAGGGGAGGGCAGTCCCAAGCTGCAGGAGGGACAGAATGACCTTCCAGGGAAAACCAGAGGGCTGGGTCTCATCCAATATTTACACTATAGCCAAGTAGCTTCGATTGTTTCCATTATGTCTATGACAATCAGCCTTCCCTGATGAAGTCACTTAATAGTTAACAGTCAAAACAGTGGGTGACGCAAGCACAGATACGGCCCCAGACAACACGGGCATTTACTATCGGCCTGCGTGAATTCGTGAGCAAATCTCACAGTCCTTGGGACCTTTCATCTCCACATTTGCTATCTGTTTTGCGGTATGACCAGAGCTGACATGTACGCAGCGTCTACTATGTGACAGACACAACCTAGGAGAGGGGTGCTACGCTGATTCCTGTTTTATAGATCATGAATAGAAAGCAGGGCACAGGTTAGTTAAGTAACTTACTTAGAGTCATACGACTAGTGGGTCACAGAGCTGGGACTCGACCCCATCTGACCCCAGAGTCCATGTCCTGTCACCACACTGTGCTTCTCTCCACGCCTCACCTCTTTCATCAGAACCCGCCGTCCAGTTCCTGGCGTGAGGTATCAGTTAAGGTTACCCAGTTAATGGTTCTGCCCTGGCTTATTTAACAGCTTTCCCCAGGACACGGGAGGAGCCTAGCAATCTCGATTTCATAATGTCAGAGCAGATGTCAGAGTTGTATTTGCAAAGAAGAGCCAAGGTGTTCTACTCAGCACGGGGCAGACATAAAGGGCATCCATGTTGGATTATAAATAAGTGGACTCTGTCTGCTCTATGAATAATGCAGTGAGCAGAATGGGGCTTAGGCTCCAGTGGGAGTCCCACACCCCAAGTGGGAGAGGCACGGGGTGCTGAGTCCCAGAAGACCTCTCGGCTCCGTGGGAGAATATGTCCCCTGTGGTCTGGGAGAGGGATGACGCAGATGGGAGGAGGGGGCACCAGAATAAGTCCCCACCTCCCACAGGCCGCTCCGGGTGGAGCCCATTGGACACGTGAATTGCAGGAGCTGACAAACCCTGGGGGCGCGGGGGGGGGGGGGGGGGGGGGGGGGGGGGCGGGCGCCAGGCAAGGGACCGGAGCTTCAGACCTGCCCCGCGGTGAGGGCTGGCGGGGTAGTTAGTGTCTACTACCACCTTCCTTCCTTCCCTTCTCAGGGGGTTTCGTGCTGCTGGACGCAGAGACGTTTGAGGTGAAGGGGACATGGGAGCAACCTGGGGGTGCTGCGCCCTTGGGCTACGACTTCTGGTACCAGCCTCGACACAATGTCATGATCAGCACTGAGTGGGCGGCTCCTAATGTCTTAGCAAGTGGCTTCAACCCTGCTGACGTGGAGGCAGGTAAGCCCTCCCCCGAGGGCTGGCAGGAGCCTGGACTCACGCACCCACCCTTCTCTGCGCCCCCAACCTCACTCACCGGCCCCGCCCCTTCCTCGTGTGGAGCCCAGACTCCCGAGTGATGGCACGGGGCGTGTGCTCTCACTTCCTCCAGCGTCCTCCTGGGCCCTCCAACCCATTCCCAATCTCCCGCCCTGCCCCGGGCCCACCGTTGCCCATGGCCCCCTGCCCCGACCCTGAGCCCTTCCGCCGGCCCGGCCCCATGCAGGACTGTACGGAAGCCGCTTGCACGTCTGGGACTGGCAGCGCCGTGAGGTCGTGCAGACCCTGTCGTTGCAGGACGGTCTCATCCCCCTGGAGATCCGCTTCCTCCATGACCCAGCCGCTGCCCAGGGCTTCGTGGGCTGTGCCCTCAGCTCCACCATCCAGCGCTTCTTCAAGAACGAGGTGACACGCACCCTCCGGCCCTGAACCCCACAGTCCTCTCGGAGCCCCTGCCAGGCTTCTGTAACTGCGATGCTCCCCTCTCCCCATGGGTGACCAGGCCCCTCCGCTTGGCTCCACCAGCCCAGACTTCGCCAAGGCCACACACCTGCCTCTCTGCTCCGTCCCAGGCTATTTCCACCATAACCCTGACTGGCCATTCATTCATTCATTCATTCATTCAAAAATACTGTGTAAGTCGCTGTGTCAGGTGCTGGGAATACAGTGAGGAAGCAGTGTGCCCCCTGCCTTTGGGGGCCTGCATTCGAGCTGGGCCCTGGGGGCATGGAGGGCCTGGATCCACAGCCTCCCTGTAGACAGTTGGCCCTTAGGAGACCCAGACCCCCCACCCCAGGTCTGACAGGTTCGTCTCTCTGCCTCCGAACCCCGATGTAGAGCGGTACTTGGTCGGTAGAGAAGGTGATCCAGGTGCCCCCCAAGAAAGTGAAGGGCTGGATGCTGCCCGAAATGCCAGGTGAGTGCTCAGCGAGAGGCGGGATCACACAGCTGCTCAGCCTGGGGATCACGGCTGCTGAAAGTCTCCAAACTGCATTCCCGCCCCAGGCCTGATCACTGACATCCTGCTGTCCCTGGATGACCGCTTCCTGTACTTCAGCAACTGGCTGCACGGGGACCTGCGGCAGTATGACATCTCCGACCCGCAGAGGCCCCGCCTCACGGGACAGGTGGGGGCCCTCGCAGGATGGGGAGACAGAGGGAGGAAGAGGGAGAAGAGAGGCTGCCTGAGGAGGAGGGTGTGAGCGGGCTAGGGGGTGACAAGGGAGGTGCAGGAAAGCCAAAACTGGGCAGAGGGGTGGTGCGGGCCAGGGCGAGGTGGGGGGATGGGAGGGAAGGGGTCCTGACTGAGGTGGAGGCGAGCTGCTCCGCCTGCACTGTCCTTCCCTCGCATTCTTGTCCCCCTCCCGCCCCTCCAGCTCTTCCTGGGGGGCAGCATTGTGAAGGGAGGCCCCGTGCAAGTGCTGGAGGACCAGGAACTAAAATCCCAGCCAGAGCCCCTGGTGGTCAAGGTGAGGATCCCACGCCCCCATGGCCGCCCTCAGGTCCCAGCTGGAGACGGAGTGCTTTGGGGTTCGGGGGGTCCCATGAGCCTCTCCTAGGATCTGTGTGTTGCCCTGGGGACTGACCCCTGGTTTTTCCAAGGGGAAACGGGTGGCCGGAGGCCCTCAGATGATCCAGCTCAGCCTAGACGGGAAGCGTCTCTATGTCACCACGTCGCTGTACAGTGCCTGGGACAAGCAGTTTTATCCTGATCTCATCAGGTGAGACACAAACAGCCGGGGATCCCCTCCCCAGCTCTCCTCTCCCACATGAGAGGGGGCGGGAGGGCATGTGTCTTTCTGAAAACACCCCACTTGCCCCCACCACACAGACCCTGCCAGGCCCATAGGAACCCACCCATGTCCTCACTCACAAGGTCATGACCGCCGTGCTCTGACCTCTCTTCTCCCTCCCGATTGCCACCAGGGAAGGCTCCGTGATGCTGCAGATTGACGTAGACACAGTAAATGGAGGGCTGAGGTTGAATCCCAACTTCCTGGTGGACTTTGGGAAGGAGCCCCTCGGCCCAGCCCTGGCCCACGAACTCCGCTATCCTGGAGGCGACTGCAGCTCTGACATCTGGCTCTAGGTTCACCCCCTCAGGGCCCCACACCGCGTTCTGAGCCCTGACTTCCGCAGGGACCTGACTCCACTCTGCTCTCTTGGCCACCACCCTCGCAGCTGGTCCTACCAAAGCCAGTGTGTGGAGAGGTGTCTCCATTTCACCCACCACTGTACTGTTTGCACAGGAGCTCTTGGAAATTATTTCACCAAGAAATAAACGATGAAACTATTCCTCAGGTCGCCTTGTCTTTGGGGGCGTGAGGCCTGTGACTCCTCTACTGCTGACCCCTTCTATCTTGCATGGAAATGTCCTGAAGAGGATGTGGAGATCACGGTGACTAGTCCATACCAGAGATTCCAATACGATGCTAATGGGGATGAAATCTCACTTTTATGGCCAGACAGAACCTAATGATTTTGAATGTGGTTGTCACAAGGACACCTGGGGGCAGAGAATGTCAGCTGGTGTTTCTAAACTTTTTTTCTTTTTTGTATTCCAAGCTTTCTTTTAATAAACCTAAAATCTGACCCACCACCCCCAGGAGACACCCTAGACCCCTGAGGAAGATAGTGAATAATCTATTTCCACTGCTGGTGAGACTCCCCAGAGAACACACAGTTGTGAGAGGTTAGGTGTGTCAGCTCCTACCTGGAAAATAGGAATGTCACCATGCAGGAAGGCTGGGGACGTTACAGTGAACCCACCCAACAGACCAGGCCCTGGTACTCCTGTCTCCTCACCTGGACAGTGTTTTAGAACCTTGCCCATGTTAGAGATGTCTCCTTTCTCTGTGCTAGGTCTTTAATTCTTTATAAAAGGTGTGCGATAGAAGCTTCAGGAACCTAAGAGAGAGCAACCAAGTGGTAATTCTGTTGACACCTTTATTCTTTACCCAAGACAAAACCAAGCAGCAGACAGGCATTAACCTACCTTCTTTTCAGTTTTCCTCAAAGGTCTCTGTTTTAAACATTGGAGCCATCTAGGACCCCAAAGATGGCCAGGCCACCCCAAGAATGTATCTCACTTTCTTTCCCTTTGAGGGCTTTTGAACATGCTCCTGAAACCTCTTCCTCAACTTGAGACCTGATTTCCTCCGCCTGCCCTCCCTGCCACGTGGACCAGGTTGTCCCACTCCCTTTGGAAAGCTCCTTCCCTGACCTCTCCAGGTGAGGAGCCTCGGGCCCTTAACCTCAGCAAGAACCTATGTCACGCTGAATTGACACTCCCCACTTACTTCCAGCACCCCAGCTGGGATGTTAGGGCAGAGTGTGCTTTCATAAATAAAAGAGGGAGTTCCCTGCTGGTGCAGTGGCTTAGGCTTCAGAACAGTCAATGCTGCGGCCTGGGTTCGATTCCCAGCCAGGGAACCACCCACATTAAAAAAAAAAAAAAAAGGTAATAAAGGAAGTGCTTGGGGTGGTTAAGGAATTACAGGGAGCCTGGGATTCACTAGGTCTCACCAGAAGTGTCTCTCCTAGGTTTCTGCCCCATCCTTTTCAATTACCAAACTTCTTCAGAAACAGGAAGGATCACCTAGTTCTTCATCATTTCTATATACAGTAGCCTCTCTGTTAACCGGCATCTGTGCTGGATAAATGTAGTATTGTTTCTTCAATTTTTTTTTTCTTGAGAGAGCCGATTTCTTGAGTTCTGGTTAATGGAGAGTCTACTATATTTCTAGAAGTTTAAAATTCCATTCAACAAGATACCAGAAAGCAAGGAAACTATTGAAGACTACAGGGGTTATGTCTAAAGAACATATGACATAGCTGACAAAAGACTTTTATCTAGACTACATGAAAAACTCTCAAACGTCAATGGTCAAAACCCAAACATTTCAATTAGAAAATGGGCAAAAGACATGAACTGACATTTCACCAAAGAGGATATATAGATGGCAAATGATTACATGAAAAGATGATTGACACCATTAGTCACTGAGGAAATGCAAATTAAGACTGTGTGGTATCACTGCACATCTCTCAGAAGGGCTAAGATAGAAAATAGTGACAACATAAAATGTTCGCAAGACTGAAAAAGAAAAAACAAAGTATTCATATATTGCTGGTGGAAATGTAAAATGACCCAATCTTTCCCAATCGCTGCTGCACCCCACCTGACACGCCCTCTCTGTTGCACTCACAAAGATGCCACCCTGTGCCCCAGCGCCAGGCTAGATGAAAAAACACAGCAAAGCTCAGTGAGCCGCGTGAAAAGTCCAGTGTTATCATCTAGGACCTCCTGCCAGCACCATGGTCAGCTCCACAGCGTGGCCTGTGAGCCTTTGCTGAGCTCAGGGACACCCCCAGAGAAGCGGTAGCCCCAATCTACCATGACAGAGAACATGAGAGAGTACTGGGAGGTGTCCACTCCAATCGCTGGCCCTTTAAGGGTGATCACCCCACTCACTGCAGTTGGGTCTTTAAAGGCAACAGGAAAATTACACTCAACTCAGGGATTAGTGAGGGTTGTCTTTCTTTCTTTTTTTTTTAATTGAAAGCTGACTTCGTGCCATGCACTGTGCTAAGCAGTACTTTATTTTTAACATTTAAAAAATTTTTCAATTACAGTTGACATTCAATATTATATTTGTTTCAGGCATACAGGATAGTGGTTAGACATTTATTTAATTTACAAAGTGATCCTCCAAGTCTTGCACCCACCTGGCACCATGCATATTACTACAATAATAATACTGCATGTTATTATAATATTATTGACTATATTTTTCTAAGTTATACTTGATATCCTCATAACTATTTTGTAACTCCCAATTCGTATTTCTTAATCACTTCAACCATGTCACCCAGTTCTCCAACCTTCTCTCATTTGGCAACCATTAGTTTGTTCTCTGTATCTATGAGTTTGCTTCTGTTTTGTTTGTTCACTTATTTTGTTTTTTAAATTCCACATGTAAGTGCAATTATATGGCATTTGTATTTCTCTGTCTGATTTATTTTACTCAACATAATAACCTCTAGGTCCATCCATGTTGTGTCACAATGACCAAGTAATATTCCATTCATCTTTTGTTTGGACCATTTACTCCATCTACATTTATAGTAATTACTGATAGGTATGAGTTATTGCCATTTTATTAATTATTTTCTTATTGTTTTTATAGTTCTCTGTTCCTCATTCTCTTGCATGTTGATGACTTTCTGGAGTTTTGTTTGAATTCCTTTTTCTTTATTTCTTTTCTTTTTTTTTTTTTTGCTTTTTGGTATGTGGGTAGCTCCCTGACTGGGAATCGAACCCAGGCTGCAGCGCTGACAGTGCCAACGCCAAAGCCTTAAGCCACTACACCATCAGGGAACTCCTCTCTTTATTTCTTGTATATCTCTTGTAGATTTTTGGTTTGTGGTTACCATGCACTTCATGTTTGAGCATTCCTGTTAATCCACAACTACGTCAATTCTCATTGTTATGAGACTTAAATTTTTGCCAATTCAGTGGGTATGAATGGTTTCTTATTGTGGTTTTAATTTGCATGTTCTTGATTACTATAGACAGTGAACAATTTTTCTTATGTTTATGAGCCATTGCTGCTTCTTTTATGAAATGCCTGTTCTTTTCCTCTTCCTGTTTTCTATTTGGTTGCTTATCTCTTTATTTGTAGGAGGTCTTTTATAAATTCCAGAGAATAATCCTTGGTCAGTTATATGTCTTGAATATGCTTCCTCCTAATTTGTAGCTGGACTGCATCCTTTTCATGGTAGTTTTACAAATAATCTTTTTCTATTAATGCATCTAAATTTATCAATATTTTCCTATACAATTTGCATTCTTGTGTTTGTTTAAGAAATTCACTTCCAATATTAGTAGGCAATGTATAGTGTCTAAGAGCAAATTCTGAATCCAGGCAGCCTAGATTCAGATCCTGGCTCCATCATTTCCTATGTAATGTTGAGCAAATTATTAACCTCCATGCCTCAATCTCCTCATCTGTAAAATGAGGATAATCATAACA
This sequence comes from Lyroderma lyra, assembly GCA_004026885.1. Classification (NCBI taxonomy): domain Eukaryota; kingdom Metazoa; phylum Chordata; class Mammalia; order Chiroptera; family Megadermatidae; genus Lyroderma; species Lyroderma lyra. The sequence continues at coordinate 59,018 of PVJL010005563.1, forward strand.
CCTATCTGATAAAGTTGCCATGAGATAAAAAGGTAACATATGAAGTCCTTAGAACAATCCTCAGTACATACCAAGCTCTATATAAACATTTGCTGTTATTTTGATGATGCTTATCAGACCATTTTGATTGTTACCTTGAGGGCAAGGACCACCATCCCTTACTCAGCATTGTATCCCCAGCTGTTACCACAACGCCTGGCATAAATGAATAGTTGCCTGTTTTTCCCATCTCTACCCTTTCCCCCACTCAGCCTCACCTTTCTATAGTGCTGTCAAAATAATCTCCCTTTCATAGCTGTGATACTTTTTCTCCCTTTGCTAAAACTTCCAATTATGCCCTGCCACCTGCAAATTCCTAAACCAGCATAATTTACCCCAAACTCTTTCCAGTCAAAGTGCTCTATAGCCCCTTTGTACCAGTGGTGTTTGGAGTATCTTTCCATCATCTATACCCATACTTGTATATTAGCACCTACGAATATGTATACATGCAGCCTAGGACAGTGTTCAAGAGGAGGGGCTCTGAAGGCAAACTGCCTTCCTTTGGGTCCTGATTCCAATACACTACATATGTAACTGTGCACAAGTCCTTTCACCTCTCCATATCTGTTCCCTTGTCTGTAGAGTGGAGATAATAATAGTATTTACTTCCAAGAGCTGCTGTGAACATTGAATGAGGTGTTTAGCATTTGGCATGGTGTCTGACACACAGTAAACACCAAGTAAATTTTAGCTGTTATAGAAAACCTCCTCACCAGTATATCCTTATTCCTCCAACTCCACAATTCTCCCAGTGCCCACAGAAACTGGAAGGTAGTAGGGAAGTGAAGGCTATACGGGGAAATGGTGATGAGATGAGGCAGCACTGCTGTTCTCTTTATAAAAGCACATTGATGAAGAGACTGAAGAACACATTAGAAGTTCAGACTGGAAATATAGGTTTGGGTATAACACATCTGCTGTGCAAAATAAAATGCACGGATTCAAAAAGTTGTTAACCTGGAGTCTGTGACTTCTGAAATTAGATGCAAAACTTGGTCTGCATGTGCATTTTTTATGGCAGAGTGTTCTGTTAAAAAACGAAATTCAACTTAATAAACTTTAAAGATCTAATCAGCTCTAGGAGACAATTCATGAATCAGCAGCATTCCACCTAAGCAACCAGAGAAATACTCAGAGGAGCTATTAAAAAAAATGGAAGTCTTTTATAGAAAGGAGGGTGGAGCAAGGTCAGGCATTAGAAATTAAAGTGGAAGTTCATTGGAGGAAAGTGAGAATTCAGGATGACATCTTCTCATTGGCTGAGCTGCGCTTTTCCCACTGGCTGGGGTTGTTGCTGGACAAGAAGAAAATCTTCCTTCTTCCTACTGGGTAGTGAACTAGAAACACCTCTCCGTTGGAGATGCAAGGTAGTCTCTTCCAGGTTGAGGTAAAATTTGACAAGAGTGATAGGGTGTAAAAGAGCTCCCTCTAGAGACCTTCCCGATTCCAATTTTAGTTGAGATTTCCTTTATTAATTTTCACAGTTCATTGCTTTCATCTGATTCATGACCTTAAAAAGCCTTAACTGAGAAGGTTTAGAACCCATGACCTATTCAGTACAGTTCTCTGCAAGTACTAAGTTCAGGTGGGCGTCCAGCACCATCTGGGGAGCCAGCCAAAAATTCTAGTGTTCACTGAAATGCATTACTGGGGGGTGCTAATGCATTAGCAACTCTTTCGAAGGAAATAAAGTATACACGGGAAACCAAGGAACCTCGTACAGTTTACTGAGGTTTCCAGGCCTCCATTAATGAGGACAGAGAGCCTATTTGCAGGTTTGCGTGCTTGTATGCATATGGGGATTGGAGAGGGACAAATGGTTCAACCAGTTTTTCATCAAAACGGGATCATGTGAGCTTACAGCGAACTTCCATCACTACTACCCATAATTTTCTCATTATTTTACCATCCATTGATTCTTTTCTTCCAGTAGTTTTGAAGACCGAAGGCAAACCTGAAACACGGAAGGAGAGAGCAAAAGAAAAAGAAAGTTCCAGAGGGAGCCAAGCGCCCGATCTTTCGTCCTGCGGTCCCTTTAAGAGAAGAACCTCTTGGGACCGGCAGTCCCAACCGACCCCAGTTTTAACCGAAACCTAACCCGGACTTCCCCCTCTTGACTCAAATAAGACCAACTTTGGATTTTCCCTCCCCTATTGACCAATCAGATTCTGTTACCAGGCAGACTTCAGCTGCCGCCGGTGTGAACCCCGTGCCTTCTGTCTCCGGGTGGCTGCAACGACCAATGATAGAGCAGGCCATCCGAGTATCTAGGCAGATCGGGGTTGTTTCAGCCATTCAGGAAAAAGAAAATAAAGCAACGCACGAGCCCGCTGGGCCAGGACCGTGGGGCTGGGCTGGAGTCAAGGTGGCTACGAGGTAGTTTCTCTTTCTCCCTTAACCTTTATTGTTGCTTGTGTGGGAAGGCGACTCTTCGAAGGTAGGGAGGGGGCCATATGAGTTGGGAGGAGAGCAGAAGAAGATTTTAGCTATATTTTCAACAGCTTCTTCACCCATGTGCACGTGCCCCGAATCTGGGACCTCATTCCCGGTTTCCTCCGTCCAGTCCAAGAGTTCCGCTACCCCGAACGCCCTCCTCTGCAGTAACCTGGGACTGAAGGCAGGGGGAAGGGCGGGAGGTGGGGGCGCGCCACAGGATGGGATGTTGAGGGAGATGACGTAGGGGCCGGCGACATTGGGGTGGGGGAGCGGCGGGGGAAGCCGTGGCGAGATTAAGTAATGAGAACTTGGGCCCAGTTTTTTCCAAGCCTGGAAGGGCCGAATATGTTCGTATCCGTTCCGACCTCCCAGGCAGATTCAATGGTGAGCAGTAGATTGGAGGATGAGACAACTTTGTTTCGTGGTGGTGGTTACTGTTTTTGAGGGAGAGGAGGACAGGATGGGGTCAGAGGCAGAGATGAACACTCCTTTCCATCACGGATCCCCGATCCCTCCAGCTCTTCCTTTACAGTTTTCCACACTGAGGAGACTGCAGGGCGGTGGGGCAGATAGGGTGAAGCTAGCAACGATCTTTTAAGGGTAATATAATACTCTATGGGCCTGGAGAAGTAATGGAATAATTTCTAATTTTTGGACGAGGCAAGTGGTGAGAAAAAGGCCACTGGAGAAATTCGGAAGCTTCCTTTCTGTTTCTCCGTCTTCCTGGGTAGAGAGATGAGGAGTGCCCTGGCGTCTCCGTGGGGGAGGGAAGTTATATCTTCTTGTCCTGTTTCCTGTCAACTCCAGCCCTCATGCCGGCATGGCAGAAGATGACCCTGATGCTAAGAGCCCAAAGACTGGGGGGAGGGCCCCCTCGGGTAGCGCTGAGGCCGGTGAGCCTACCACCCTTCTCCAGAGGCTCCGAGGTACCATTTCGTAAGTATGCATTGCCACCTCCAGGTCTTGTTGCAGACCTGGGCGTGGATCCCCGTGGCCCCTCACTTCCTCAGTAGATGGACTGCCTCTCCCCGGGCACGTGCATCTGACCAGGGGGAGATTCTTGACACTGTAGCCATGCGTTTCAGTCCTCTCCCTGTCCCTGGCATTCAGACCACGATTGGGGCAGGCTTGTGTCTGACATCCAGCTTTCTTCTCTACTCCACAGCAAGGCTGTGCAGAACAAAGTGGAAGGAATCCTGGTAAGTATTTGGGGGAAAGGGCACCAGAGAGGTGGAATTGGTGGGGGATGAGGATGGGGAAGATGTGAGTAAATGGAAGGTTTTTGTGGGAGAGGCAGGGTTGTCTACCCTGTCAGAAGACAATTGGCTTTGCCAGTTGCTTCGCATTTGACCTTGAACATCTCACTTCACGTCTCTGTGACCTCTTGTGTAGAAGCACCGCAGTAGAAAGAAAATCAGAGCTGATCTCTTCTGCTCCCCTGTGACCATGGTGGCCCGTGAGGGCTCCCAGCGAGCACTCAGCCTCCTATCCATCTAAGGTCCTTTTTTGGTCTGACAGTCTCCATGTCAGCCAGACGTTTTGGTAAACATCACAGGTCCTACCTTGGGTCCTTCTTGGCCTTACTGATTCTCCTCCCTCTGTTCTTCCCTGCCTCAGCAAGATGTACAGAAATTCTCAGACAACGACAAGCTGTATCTCTACCTTCAGCTCCCCTCAGGGCCCAGTACTGGAGACAAAAGGTAGGTTTGGAGCTAGACTTTCAAATATCGGGGGTTCTGATTCTTAAAGGCTCATCTAAAGGGTGGGGTGAATAGGAAGACTTTTAGGAAAGTCCCTGACTGGCATTGGTTTACCAGGCAAAGGTGGACTCTGGGTGCAGTGCTTTGGGCCGCACTGCTGAAGTGGTGGTCTGGATAGAACCAGGACAACTGTTGGGATCTTAATGCTTTTCTCTTTTTATTTTTCTTGCAGCTCAGAGCCAAGTACACTTAGCAATGAGGAGTACATGTATGCCTACAGGTGGATCCGCAACCACCTAGAAGAGCATACTGACACCTGTCTGCCAAAGCAAAGCGTTTATGATGCCTATCGGTGGGTGCACGGGGGTGGGAGGGTGGCCTGGTGGGCACAGGACAACCCCCGTGCTGCTGGAGGGCTCCCTGGATAGAACCTGAGTTCTTAAAGACTTTCCCAAACTTGATCCCCAGGGACCCTCTGAACCCACCCATGACCTCCCTGTCTGAGTATCTTCCCACTCTGCCCCCCACTCACTCAGGAAGTACTGTGAGAGCCTTGCCTGCTGCCGCCCACTCAGCACAGCCAACTTTGGCAAAATCATCAGAGAGATCTTTCCCGACATCAAGGCCCGGAGGCTGGGTGGCCGGGGCCAGTCCAAGTATCCTTGACTGGAGAGGTTGGGGCTGGAGGATCTGGGGAGGAAGACTTATGGATGTGGAGATCCAGGAGTGGAAACAGCCCAACCTTCCGAAGGGGCGCGGAGACCCCCGTGTGTTGGCTGCTCCTTAACTCGCCGCAGATATTGCTATAGTGGCATACGAAGAAAGACCTTGGTCTCTATGCCGCCCTTGCCTGGCCTTGACCTAAAGGGCTCTGAGAGTGTAAGTAACAAACAGACCCACTTGTTGCACTCTTCTCCCCGCATTAGAAGCCAGAGATCTTTGGGACATGCTTTCAGGGCTGACACAGCCTAGGTCATTTTGCACATAACTTCAGGGTATGTAGGTTATGCCCTTTGCCCACCCTACGGCTGAGGCAGAGGATGAAGGGAACTGGGGGGGATGGGATGGTCAGGCGACTCCCATCCCCAGCCTGGTCTTACTGTGGTCAACATGGGTGTTCGAGAGGGGCCACAGGTCCTTTAGTTTGGAGGATGATGGGCCATGTCCTCCCCCACTGCAGCCAGAAATGGGCCCAGAAGTGACCCCAGCACCTCGGGACGAACTGGTTGAGGCAGCCTGTGCCCTGACGTGTGACTGGGCCGAGCGAATCCTGAAACGGTCCTTCAGTTCCATCGTGGAGGTCGCCCGCTTCCTGCTCCAGCAGCATCTCATCTCCGCGCGGTCTGCCCACGCCCATGTGCTCAAGGCCACAGGGCTTGCTGGTGGGTGGGCCCGCTCTCTGCCCCGAGAGACCCTCAGGTCTCCACTTCAGAGGCCCCCACACAGACTGGGAGAGAGGCACCTTGCATTTGCCTTCTGTTCCTAGAGACCCTTTTAGAACATGCCTTAGGCCACCTTCTTTCCCCTGCCTCTGCTGGTCAGTCAGACTCGCCACATGTCTCCATCCCGTTTCCGCCTCACCTTACTACCTTTTCTGGCACCTCTGCAGAAGAGGATGAATGTGCGCCTCGGGAACGTTCATCGAAGTCCAAGAACGGCATGGAGAACCAGGAGGGGGCAGCCCATAAGAAATCAGAGAGACCAAGCCAGGTAAGGAAGGCAGTGCCCCTGACCTTGCTGCCCTGGGCTGCGGGCGTGACACACCCTTCCCCCGTGGGTTCCCTACTTGTTCACCTCCAACATCCAGTCTTCCCATTTATTGTGTCCTCTCTTTCCCTCTCAGCTTCCACAGGAGATGGAACCCCAGGCTGGGGCTGGCCCCCCAGCACGCGCAGAGCGGAAGAAGAGCGTAGTGGAGAGCCCATCCCCTGCTGCCAGTAACCCGCAGGTTAACGCCCTGGTGGCCCGGCTGCCTCTGCTGCTGCCCCGGGCCCCTCGCACGCTTCTTCCGCCGATCCACGTCTCTCCATCCATCCTGGCCCCCAAGCTTCCTCCAGGCGCTCTGAAATTGGCGACACTGCCTCTGCCCAGCAGGGCCGGGGGACCCTCAGCAGCTGTGCCCATCTTTAATATGATCTTACCAACTGTTCCTGCTTTGCCTGGACCTGGACCTGGGCAGTCTTCCCCCGGGGGGCTCACTCAGCCGCTGGGCACAGAGAGTAGGGAGGTAGGCATAGGCGGTGACCCGGGACCCCATGACAAAGGTGTCAAGAGGACAGCTGAAGTACCTGGGAGGGAAGCCAATGGGCAAGACCCACCCGCCAAAGCCGCCAAGCAGGATATAGAGGACGCAGGAGGTGACGCCAAAAGAAGACGGGGCCGCCCTCGGAAAAAATCAGGTGGGAGTAGGGAAAGGCATCCCGCCCCTGGCGAGGCAGCAGCTGCCGTGGACTCTGCCCAGGTGTCAAGGCCACCACAGGAGGCGTGGGCCTCCAGAGGGTCAGAGGGGCCGGGGCCAGTGGGAGAGGCTGACGGGGGGAGCGTGTCTGCCCAGGGCCAAGAAGGTGGTGCTGTGTCCAAAGGAGGAAGGGGCCCCAGTTCCTGTCATGCCAAAGGAGGAGAAGATAAAATTCCTCTTATCACCCCAAAAGTGAGTGTCATCAAGGGCACTCGAAGCCAAAAGGAGGTGCTTCACTTGGTAAAGGTAGAGGTAGACACTGCAGCACAGGGTAACAAAGACTTAACGGGGCACGTGCTTCAAAGTTCCTCACTTCACGAGCAGAAAGACCCCCAGGCGACACCCCCATGATAGGTCTGCGGGGAAGTGTTTACATTCAGATGTGAACTCCATCTGACTGCCCAGTAGAGGCCCTCCTCTGCACTTGCTTCTGGCTCTTTCTGAAGGGAAATCACACTCTTCTGTACACACAGCTGAGGCACCCTGTCTTACACAGTGCCTGCTTCATGCCTCTGACCTTTCAGCCCAGTCCCCTTGGCTTTAGAGTCACTAATAAACCTGCAGTGACCTTCCTACCTGGATCCCTGTGCTATCCTGGGGAGGATAGGGATGGAGGATGATGAATAGTGCAGGTTAGGAATCTCTCAGTTTTAAGCCATAGAGAACCCAACTCAGATGTGTTTAAAAATAAAGACATCTGGGCTCCTGTCCCGGAAGGTCCAGAGGTAGTGCTGGCTCCAGGTAAAGCTACCCAGGGGCTCACGGGCTCTAACAGCCCAACTGACTGTTCTCCGCCCTCCTGCTCTCTGCTCTGCCTTCCATAGCATTGTCTTAGGCCCAGGCTGCCTTGTGGCTGCCAGCACTCCTAGAATTACCTGTTTCCTCACGTATGTCCAACCAGAAACGGGGCATCTTTGTGCCAAGAATCCTAACAAAACCCTATGACTCACTTTGATTAGGCCAGCTCCTGTCACATGTCCGCCCCTAACCAATCCCTGTGGCAGGGGGATGGTACATGCTAATTTGCTTAGTCTGCGTTAAGGACTGCACCTGTGGACAAAAGGGCGGGATTAGCTTCCTGAGAATCACAGAAAACCCCAAATGGAAGCTGGGATGCTGACAGCGGCCAGCGCCATGAACGACGTGTGGGTGTAGCTCGCTAGGTTCAGCTCAGCTACCCTGCTTTGTTTCCTCAGGCTTGCATCTTCCTCTGCAGCTGTAACCCTCCCTCTGGTTCTGGTCTCAGAAGGAATGAGAGGGGAGCCCCCTCTCCTTCAGGGACTACCTCTTCTGTCTCATTTAGATGACAGTCCCTTTTATTTTTCCACCTGTGTCTCAGAGACGGAGCTTCTTCCTCTTCCTGCTCATTGCTTCCCAAGTCTCCCCACTGCCACTTGCACCAAATAGAGGGGGAGGTTTACTTCTGGTCATTCATTAAATTCATTCTGCATCCACCAGGTGTCAGTCTCTTGTCATACCTGTGTCAGGACTAGCCAGGGTTGGGGGCTTTAGGAGGGGTCCCTGCCTGAGGGAAGGCCACACAGACGCTCTGGGTGCATCCTGGGGGACAGGCAGCAAGCCAGCCAGCGCTTGCCGAGGCCATGCCCCGTCTTCTGCGTGGGGGAGCTTCTGTTATAGCTTCTGTCAGGGAATCTTGGTTCTTCCCAAGAAATTCAGATTTTCTTTCAGGGAGACTTACTTGTTCGTTTAATTCTTTTAAAATTATAATATGTAATGTTTGATATCTATAAAGAAAATATATTTAACATGAATAAATTATGATGCCTAATAATGAAAAGACTACCTATGGTCCATCACCCAGCTTATGCATTAAAATAGTAGGAATACCATTGACTTTTTTGTGTTCCTCCCCTGTGCTATCCCCTGCCTCTCCCTAGCGGTAACTACTGCCCCCAGTCTTGTGTTTATTAATTATCTACTATATATACATGTATGTTTAACCATATACATATACATCAAAAAATATATTGTCCAGTTTTGCTTTTTAGCTTTAACAAAAATTTTATACTCTAATAGTACCCTGCAGTTTGCTTTTTATCACATAACATTGCTAAGGTTCATCCATATGTAGATAGTTACGATTTTCATTTCATCTGTATATCTCGCCACGTGTGTAAACCATAAGTCATTTATCCATTCACCTTTCAAGGGACTTTTGAGTTGTTTCCAGTGTTTTGCAATGACAAACAACACTCCTAGGAGCATTCTTGTACATGTCAGTGCCTTTGTTTTTCATAAGATTTCTAAAAAGTTTTCTAAGACAAGTCTTTTGGTCCGTACCCCCTAAGAGCTGGGGACCATTCCCTCCTGTCTTATTCTCTGAAAGGGCTTACATCAGATTGAAATGAACTGTCCCTTGAAAGTTTGGTAAAACCTGTTAAGCTATCTGAGCCTGGTGTTTCTTTGGGGTAAAAAATTTTAATGATTGCTCCTGTTTCTTTAGTAATGATGGCTACTTGGGCTGTTTCTTCTTGAGTCAAATTAGGTAAAGTGTTTTTCTAGGATTTTGTGCATTTTTTTTGTTTTTGTTTAAAAATGAAATTTCTTGCTTTCCTTTTTGCCTCTGTTCTGGGTAGTCATGTCCTTTTCTTTTCTACTGTTTATTGGTGCTGCTTCTTTTTAAATTTATTTTTATTTATTTATTTATTTTTAATTTCTGCCCCTTGATCTGTTGGCACCAGAAATTTGTTGTTTTACTTGTCTGTCTTTATTTACTTTTTTGGGCTTTGTTGAGCCTCTTCCTTATGTATTTGTTTTTCATTTCATTAATTATGGATATTATCTATATTTCTTTTCTCCCGGTTTCTTTAGATTTAATTGTATGGTCTTTTATAACATCTCAGATTTGACACATATAATTAGTTTTCAAGCCATCCTTTTTTATCTATTGTAAGTTTTTAAGAACCTGCTTCTCTGTATTCCCCCAATTTTTGTTGTAAAGCATTTTAATTATTATTTACTTCTAAGAATATTTAAACTACTCATTTCTTTGTGATTCGTAAGTTATTTTAAAAGGTTTTATAAATGTCCAAATGTCTGGATACTTAAATTTTTAACTTTTTGATACTTTGAGCTTAATCATTTGTGCTCAGAGAATGTGGTCTCTGTGATACTAGTTCTTTGACATTTGTTGGGACTGTTATTTTATATCCTGTAACTTATCTTGGATGTCCAGGTCTGCTTTGTTGTTGCCCATGGTCGCTTGTTGGCTTGTATATTTTATATTTTGGGGTTTTGAGCTCATATTTTGTTAAACTTAATCTATGGGAATCCAGAGGGCCTAAATTGGGGGCACCTTCCTCCAGAAGGGATTTGCATTTGCTTCTGCCAGGAGCCAAAGGGCATTCGTGACCTGGGACTATGTAGGCCCCGTCAAGGGTCCTGATTTCATTCAGTAGTCCCATATTTTCTCCCCTCCCTTGGCCAAGCCCAAAGTTCAGCCTCTGTTCACAATACTGATACCAGCTTTTGTTCCCAGGGCAAACCTGAGTTTCCTACTGCATTTAGGTTTCAACTTAATGTTATTTTTTTCTTCCTTCTGTGATTTCCCTTACTTTCTAGCAACATGCTAGATATCATGCTTGCTGTAATTTGTCCAGGATCTAATTGTATTTTAATGGGAGAGCCCTTTTTCTATCTATGCTGCCAGAAGTAGGAGTCCATTACTGTAGTTTTGATATTTTCCTTCTTGTTTTTTAAGTGGTAGGCATTTGTTATAAGCTAGTTGACTTAGGCTCTGCCTTCGAGTTGATAGTGATCCCAGCACAATGTGAGTTACCTTAGCAGTAAGTACAGAGCTGTGGGAGTCCAGAAGAGCACGTGGGTCAGACAGGGATCGGGGATGACTTCCCAGTTGAGATGCATAGCAATTAACTGGACAAGTCTAACTCATAAAGCAAGAACAGAACAACATACAACATGGTAAAAAGAGTTAAATCCTGATATTCATTCTACTGCATAATAGCTGAATGTAAATTCAAAGAGATCCTTGGGCTGGGTAAGATGGGAAGGCTTCTTGGAAGTGTACCTTCATGGAAAAGGGAGGCTTGAGTTAAGCCTTTAAGGTAAGCAGAGCTGAGACAGGTGGGCATTCATGGTTTGGGGGTGTGGGATGTGAATATGGCAGTGCAATCCGGTAGAGACCTATCAGGCAGAAAGGATGTGTATGAGTAATAGTGAGAAATAAACTGGAAGCAGAACACACAGCCCTTCTAGTGATCTGTTGATTGAATGAATGTGTGAAAAGTATGACGTTTACATTAGAGGATGGAGGAAATGGAGATAAGGGGAACCAGCCAGGCAACTGTCGACAGTACCCACATAGGAGGAGATAGGGGACTAGACCAGATGAGGAATTGATACAGGCCTATGGGAAAATAAATCACTGGTAATAGAACAGAGAGATGCATCCAAGGAAATGCTGTCTTCACCCTGATTGAGTTTGGGGATGTCCCCATTCACTTTGGGAGACTAGGGCACTGGGTGATTCTATGATTACATGAATGTTAATGGCATCTTGAAGAAGTCTTATTTAAAAATGTACTCTGATTTTCAAATCTAACATGAAACAAGTTATGCTGTAGTTCAAGCAGTCTTTAGCTCATTAGATGAAGGGCTAAACTAAGATTTTGGGGACTGTCTACTGCTTCTCTACCATTCCTTATTCTCTCCTCAATACCCTGGGCCCGACTCTCATTAACCCCACTACCACCAGTGTCATCTTTCGTTTTAGCCCTATCATAAATGAGGTTAAAGGTAATTTATAATTTACTAAAATTTGAAATAATATTTTGTTATTAAACCAAGACAAACTCTATGTCTACTCTATGACTCCAAATAAATGAATTTATTGCTTATTTTTGTGGATAGCAATTAGCTTTCTTTAGAAATCAAAGCAAATGCCACATTCACTCACATATTACACGGGCCAATTAATGTCCTTACAAGTATAGAGTGTATCTGTCTAAGTGTTTCATCTCATGTTAGAGTTCCTAGTAGGTCTACTCCTTTGTCTAGCATCATCCTGCTAGCTCCATCCCAAGAGATAAAGCCAAGCATAACATACATATAATGCAGTATTTCTTAAATGTTCACGAGGAGGGCATTTGTTTACTGAAAGAGCATAAATTCAGTTCACATCTTAGCTTAACCACTTTCTATATGATGGTAAACATTTATTTAGTCCAGTTTTTCCCCAAACTAATTGCAACACATTAGTAGGTTGTGAAACTGATTTAGCAAGATGCAAAACTGTTTAAAAACTGAAATCTGTGCATTTCATATAGTAAGGGTAAGTATTGTTTCATGAAACTTTTATCCCAGTGAAGACATGTCTATGTGTTCTCCAGTGGTCATGATAGAAAATTTCTTCCTTTTTTGGAGGTGGGGTGTGGATCCCTGGCTGGGAATTGAACCCAGGCTGCAGCGTTGAGAGCACCGAATCCTAGCCACTGCACCACCAGGGAACCCCCTAAAATTTATTTCTTAATTATGAGTTGAAGTAAAACAATTCTGAAAGACAATGACTTAGCCATTCTAAAGCTAGTTTCCATAAAATGGGTTAAAATCTCTTTCATGGGGTTAAATGAAGTAAAGTTTGTATTCATAAACAGTAGGATCTTGAGTAATAACTGCTAGCTTCTTTTCTCTAAAGAAAATAAAAAGCCCATAATGTCATGGTTCGGGGTGGGGGGGGAATCATTTTATAATTTCTTTAACCACAGGGGTGTTTAAAATATAACTGGAACTGTATTCTGACCTGGGTCCTCTAGCTTTACCAGCTTTTGATGCATAAACCAACTTCTTTCTCCAATTTGATGAAATTTAAATAAGATAAATAACATTAACCTGATCCTGTTGCTACTTTCCTGGTGCTCTATCAACAAAATGAACTTTTTCTTATGGCAGAAACTAAGGATGCAGCTAGAATACAAAGATGAACCCTTTCCTGCCTTGAGGAGCTCAATCTAGAGGGGTTTGGAGACTCAGAGACAGAGGGTAACAAAAAAACAAAAACAACCAAACAAAACCAAAACCAAAACCAAAACCAAAAAAACCTTAAGAAGTCAGAAAGACAAAGTCATAAAGAGAAGCAAAGAAATGTACACAGACGAACTCTTAGAGTTAAACAGAGGACTTGAAAGAAATTCTTCTACTTAATACTGTATGTGTAGGGTGGTGGTGGTGTCTGTGTTAACAAAGGACTTACAACTGCCTGTAGCTATTAAAAAATTCCTACTTAAGATTTGCACAGAGATGTGAAATGGTTGTCCTTGGAAAATAAAAAACTTGCTCCTATAAAAAGCAGGGCTGTCACATCTCTTTTTACAATATTTCAAAAAGCTGATGGGGGTTCCCTGGTGGTGTAGTCTAGGCTTTGGCACACCGAACGTCATGGCCTAGGTTTCAAAAAAAAAAGGGTTGGTCTTGGAGCTCTTTGCATCCCAACCCCTGGAGGGGATGTACGAGCCTGTACGTGTGACATTTTAAACGCTAAACCAGGGCCATCATCTCTTGATACTTGCCTAACAGCTGATTGGGAGCTGGCCAAGAGCTGCTGGGCCCGACAGGTGGACAAGTGATTCCTACTCGCGACCAGCGGTGACAAATTGAAACTATCCTTGGCACTCTTGGCCTCTTTCTCAGCTCATCTTTCAGTATGGTACTCCTGCTTTATCAGCTTGCCCTCTCCTCATGATCTGAGAAAATTTCCATTTCTACTCTTCAGCATACAGTCTTTTTAGCCTTCAGAATGCTTTTTGATGTTGTTGTTCTGCTAGATCATGTCCAGTAAATCTTCTAAGACCCAGCTCACAATATTTTTGAGATGACTTCCGTTCATTCATTGCCATATACTGAGTGGCTAGGCCTTCTGCATTAAATGACCATACTTCTGTGTTCTTTCTGCCATTAGGTGCCCCATTTGTTCTACTTTTGCACATTTTTCATGTTTTACACAGGTCTTTTCAAGCTATTGCCTTTATTCGGCTTTCCAATTAAATAGTGAAGCAGTGACCCTCTTTCTTTTCATCATCTGTCCTATGTTATTGTCCCAATAAAAGTACTATCGTACACTACATACTAATCTGTACTCACTTTTAATCCTCACAAAACCCTGTAAAGTGTTAATATTCATGGGTCCACTTTGCAGATAGAGAAAAGGAGGCTCAAAGAGGTAAAGTCAGTCATCCCAAGTCCGCCTATAAGTGGCAGGGAAGACGGCATACAAGATCTGGGCACAAATAACAAGCCTCAATGTAGAATATTAAATAAAGTCCTATGAAGGTTGGGACAGAGGTTACGTTAGGACAGAGATAAGAGCTCCCAATCAATAATGCTGACAAATACACAAAACCAACACTAGAGGTCCATTTGCAAGGCGCGTTTTTGTTTGTTTAGTTGTACATGGTTTTGTTTGGAAGGGTCGTTCCCTCCAAGCCTTTGCATTTCACTCACCTCTCCCAACTTGGCCCTGTCCTGCCCCTCCTTAGAGGGATGGACGATTGGAGGCTGGAGGCCAAAGGCTGCCCAGACAGGTGGTGACCTCGGAGGCAAAACCCGCGCCTCGAGTCGCTCCGCTAACGGCAAAAGATTGACAGGGTTGGACAGAGCCATTTCCGAAGCGATAAGGGGCGTACTGTCGGCATCGTCTTTTCAGTGAATAGGAAAAGGATAGTGAGGTTGACTATCTTCCCCGCCCACCCTCTCTTCCCTCATCTCCTCGCTGGACCCCCAGCGTCCATTCTACTGTCTGATTTACTAAGGGAGTCGTGTGGAATAGGGGAGGTGGGGAAAGCCACTGACTGCAATTACGGTAACTTAGTTGCTAACTCAAACACACTCGTTTACATGTAATTTGCATGTACTTATGGAAGTACCCTAGGTGTCTGTGCTTCTCCTCTAACAGGGCGCCCGCCAGCCGCTCTCGGCTGGAGGCCGGCAGCCCTGCCCCTTATCCAGCCAGTTTTACGTCCCTTTCGGCTTCCTTAGCCTCGAAAACCCCGCCTCCCAAAGACCGGCCCCTCCTACCCCTCGTAGACCCCGCCTTTCGTCCTCTCCACCCTCCCCAGCTTCCAAACATCTTCCCCGCCTCCTTTTACATTTCTGAACAGGCATGTTCCAGGCAGCTCACCGGACTCCTTAGATTTACCATGGGATCGATAGGGTCCTGAGCGTCGGAGAAGCAGGAAAGCAAAGCCCAAGAAGAAGGGTTTGGACTCAGAAGAATCGAGCCCTGCTGGGGATTTTTTTTTCTTTTTCGTTTGGTTTTAGCCGTGTGGAGGGAGCGAGAGGAGGTTGTGCGGCCCGGTCGAACTTGAGACAGCGCGAAGGCCCCTTCAGGCGGCGCCGAGGGCAGCCCCAAGGGGCCTGGTGCAGCCGCCGCGGCCGCTGTCAGGGAAGCGCAGGCGGCCAATGGAACCCGGGAGCGGCCGCTGCTGCTGAGGCGGCGGTGTCGGCAGCCCGACCCCGACCTCCCGCACCCCCTCCGCGGGGGTCCCCCGGAGGTGAGCGACTCCTACTCCGTGAGTCCCGCTTGTGTGTGTGTGTGTGGGGGGTCCCTCTCCCACCCTGTCCCACGCAGGCTCCCCCCGCCCCCACACCCGGGTTCGACTACAAAACTGCCCTCCAGGTGGAAGCTGCACCCCCTAGTCCTTTTCCACCCTCTCCAGTCAAGCCTGGGGTCCTTTGCTTTTTGGCTTCCTCCTCTGTTTAGCTCCTCCCCCTGCCCCGGGGATTCCCCGCTCCCTCACTCTTACCCCGCAGCCTCCATCCCGAATTATTTTTTCCTAAGTCGCGAACTCTTTGCACACCAGGGCACCTCTTGTCATGTCCATCCTCGTTTGTCCGTCCTCGTCGTCTGTGCTCCTGCTCCGTACCTTCCCCATGGCCTCTGCCTTCCAGCGTCGCTGTGCATCCCCAGCCCCGAGTTCCCATTTCCCCGAGCTAAAGAGTGTGGCCCTCTCTTCCTCGGCTTCTTCCGATTCCATGACCTCACCGCCCCCCACCCAGCTCCTCGCTTCCAAAGGCTGCCTATCCCCCCGCTCCCCAAGCGATCTCAGCGTCATTCCCTAAGTATCCTTTGCGCTCCACTTTGACTTTAATCCTCACGCTGCTTCTCTGGAGTGCTTTGCAGTCTCTGTCACTTCTTTAGCTTTCCTCTCCCCCTCCTAATCCCCCACCCTCTGGAGATTTGAGAGAACTGACAGTGCCCCTTCCCAGTCAGGATCGCCAACTTTGACGCTTTTCTCCATCGAGTTTCAAGAATTTTGCTGATCCTTGTGACACTTGGTTCGGTCCCCCCCCCCCCCCCCAGACGACTCATTTCAGATCAGCTAAACCTTGAACTAAAAAGAAAATGTGATGGGGGGAGGGGAGCCTCAGCTGTCTCCTTCAGGCTTTCCTGGACAGAAGGGTGTGTCTGAGGGATGGAACAAGTTTTGAAGACGTCCCTATCGGGTTACACTTTGTTGTCTATTCAGACTCATCCGTCTTGGGATGAACAGTCCTGCATGGAAACTGAGTGAGGTGGTGAGCAGTTCTGTTTTGGATTACGTAATTTTAGGCTCGTCTGAAAGGGATCACAGGATAGAGGGTCGTTCCTCCCATCGCTGGCCACATCCAAGAGGAGGAATCAGTTTACTGTCAGTTTTGTTTTATTCCATAAGAGCTTAGGCTAGGGTGGGGTTGAGGGGAAACCAGGAAAAGGAACAGGAGACAGTGGAAAGAGCTTGTATATTCAGAATCAGGACTCCTGGGTTCAACCTGTGATTTCCACACTTGACCTCTAGAGTGACCTTTTTGGGAGAATGGTTCACTGTATAGGCATCAGTGCAATAATTGGCTAATAGCAGGATGTGGGTTGGGGGTAAAATTAGACTTGGTTTATTTGTTTACAAAATACCCTGGCTTTCTCAGATGAAAGGTATTTATTAGCAATGGTTTAGTTATCCTGGGAATTTTTCTTCACCTTGGTCCCTCTGTGGGGTCTTTCTGGTCTGCAGCCTTGGGAATAAGTCAAGTAGAAGACAAGTCCCAGGCCTGCTTCTCTCTTCCCACTGCATGAAGTTGCTGTGCTGTTCCTTCCGTGCTTGGCCCATAACTCCAGATGCCATGGGTGGAAAGTATGTCCGTGGGCAAGCCATTTGAGGAAGCTGGCTGTAGTGAGATGGGACTTGGGGAATTACTTGCTCCCTTGTATGCCATGTCTCTCTCTGCCTGCGATGACCAAGAGGGCACACGAGGTCCTATTCGTATCTAACTCTAGGCCTGTTTGAAAGCAGTTGCAGCACCCCACTGCACCTCTCGCTTGTCCTTCCTTGTTATCCAGCGCGCAGTCTACTCATAACCCCCCCCCCCTTTTTAGGAGCGGCTCTGCTCCTTGGAAGCACCCCCACAAGAGAAATAGCATTTCCCTGTCTCCCCCGCCCCCCGCTGCCACCTCCTCAGAGCTGGGTCCACACTGCAGGAGAATGAGATTACTGAACACCCTCCAGAGCAGCAAATTGAGATTTTTGATTTGGGAAAGAAGTCTGGGAGGAACCTTTCAGGACTTGTCATGCATGAGACAAGAGAGGGCCCAGTCCAAGTGCATCTGGGGCTTGCAGCAGGGAGGAACTGTTCAGAGAGAGGTGAGCAGACAGGTTGCCTTCTTCGTCATCTACCTGTTTGAGCAGAGGCTCCCAGAGCTGGCTGAGGCTGTCTGGCTGGAATCTGCTTATACCTGCTCCATGGCCCTGCGCAGAGACCTCTCAGCTTGATTCAATATTGACTTAACTATCCTGAGACCACTGCCCTCCCTACCTTCCTGCTGGCAGCTTGAGAATGCCCTCTCTCCTGATGCCAACCCCCCTTGGAGCTTTGGGTAAGCATTTACCTGGTTCCTGGTAGGGCCTGAGCCTGCTTGATGGCTCCGCGCTGTGTTTTACAAGGAATGAGTAGTAGTACTCAATCTCCATCTTTACCATTGAGGTCAGGGGGGAAAGCTGAGTGGAGACCTCCTTAAAGCAAGGCGTGAGTTAGACCTTAAGGCAGGAAGAGGAGCTTCTTGACACCAGAACAGGCAGCCTGGGGTGATGAGGATGCTCTTCTGAAGAGCAAGTTCTGTTTAAAAATCAACATTAAAGGTATATACGTTCTTGGTAACAAATCCAGTGTATAGGTTATGATGAAAATCAACAGTCACTTTCCATTCATCCCTACCCCTGCCCTTTTAGAGTTAACTTCTTAATTAGCTCAGTGTTTACTTCTGAGGATTATCACCATAGCTTTAGAGAAAAAGCTTGTGCCCTTATTTCTTGACTTATTAATTTTACAAGGGAGGATTTAGCTTTAGAGGGTTTATACCACTTATTTATATGATGACATCAATTTTATTTCTGCTGGAAATCTTAAATACCACAGCAGTGAGAGCACCGAAGCCTAGCCACTAGACCACCAGGAAGCCCCTCCCCTTTCTTTTCCATTAACGTGTAACAGTCTCTTCTAACTATCCACCTTGTAGGATAGTTACCCTTTTTTCCAACTCACATGGATCCCTTTCAGAGGGATCTTTTAAAAGGAGAATTGCACTTGGCATCTGCTTGGAGGCAGAGCACTAAATCAAATGATCTCTAAAAGCAGTTTTCTGAAAATACAGGAGCATAAAAACACGAGGATTGGTCTGAACCAGTCCATGTTTACCTAGTCTGTGGAAAAAGCCTGGAAGAAGGGAATGGTGATGAACTGGGTGAGTGGAATACCACTCCGTCCTAGCAGAGACCCATCCAAAAAGTCCTTTAATGGAATTCAGTGGAGGGTCTTTTGCGTGGAATCTTTGAAGGTGAGGAGGAGCGAGAAGCCAGGTTAAGTGACAGCACCCTCACCCCCCAGAGTCCTCTGCAGATATTTACTTACATGCTCAGTCACACAGGACACATGCCTGTGAACCCTCTCTGTCCTCTGCAGCTCTGCTTGGAACGAGCCGCTGGTGCTCAGATGAGAGTTCCCTCTGTTGCCCAGACGAAGCTGCAGAGCCCAGTCTGATGTCAACACCCCCACCCCCTTTCCTACAAGCCAGCTGCTAGGTGGGCAGGGGAGGCCTCTCATTCCCTTCCAGTATCCCTGGAAGGCCACATTAGGCTCCTGATGTGAAAAGGGGGGCCTCGGCATCTGAATGTCATTGAGAGCCATTTAAAAGTAAAGGTTTAGATTTTCTTCTCTCACTTTTTTCTTAGCCTCTGACTGACAAGGAGAAGGGTGGTGAATACAGGATCCCATCCTTCCTTTTGACTTTCACTTTCTAGTCCTTTCAGTTTCTTTAGAATAATAGTTACTATCAAAGCTGTATTTTCTTTGCCTTTGAAAGTGAAAGAATTGATACTGGATTAAGGTTTTAGGAAATCCCTTTTCTATTTTTTATTATCTAAATTGCCAGAACAACCTAAATTCCCCCTCAGTACTGGGCCGCCTCCCCACCATGTCTTGCTTCAGATGCAGGCAAGCCTGAGGCTCAGAGGCCAGGAGGAAGGCCCAGCTTCAGCTAGGCAGCTTCCACTGGCAGAACTGCCCCTGTGGGAGAGGAGTCTGGTTCCCTGGGGAGTAAAGACTGCCAGATGGGGCACCTGTTCAGTGGTCCCCTGAATACTGTGATATGGGGTTCCTAGCTGAGCCCTCGGGTGGAAGGATGGTATCCTTACCTCAGTTGTAAGGACCAGCCCAGTGGTACTCAATTGGGACAGACAGCTGCTACATTTCCTAGTGAGTCTGAATGTCTGAGCTTCATTTCCCTTGGAAGTTTTGAAAAGTAGAGTTTTAGGAGCTTTTGGTGACTTGGAAGTCTCTAGAGTAGAGAAACAGGGAAAGATGTGCCAGGCATAGAGAGGTTGAGAAAGAAAAAGGAAGTTGTTTGCATAAAATGATGGAGGCTGTCACAAGAGTTTCTAGATAGACCCAAAAAGTAGTGGTCCCAGTAGAATTAGAATGGCCTCCTGTGCAGAGTGCCCTGCGAAGGTGTGGCCGGGGATGAGTAAAGCTTCCTCATTATTATTCCTGTGCAACCCATGGTTGCGAGTAGGGACAGATCCATAGAGGCAGCCATGCTGGTTCTGCTACTCAGAGGCCACTGCATAATTTGGGGGAAAGAGCATAGAGAAAGGGTTGCCACTTTTTTTTTTTACCAGTGCCAAGTTCAGACTGCATCAGGGAAATTGAATTTGGGATGAACTTCTTGCTTGACAGAGTTGGGAGAGAGATAAACTGAAGCAGCCTTTTTTGGTGATCTCTGAGACCAGAAGAGTTCCCCATCTGTCTTCCTGTAAGACTTTAACCTTGACTGCTGGGAGGCAGGGAGCTATACTATGTAATGTTGGGTAGATGAACGTAACCTTGACTCTTAACATTTCAGAGGTACAAGAGGCACTGGGAGGGTGGCAGTGGAAAACGGCTTTCAGAGTGACTGGAGAAGCTGTATCTAGAGCCTCCTTCCACCTACCCAAAGGCTATGCTCCCACGGTCACCAGGGTCAAAGATGATGTCAACAGTAGTTGGACATGACCTACATTCCTGCTCTACAGTCACCCTTGCCTTCCTTTTGAACCCACTCTTAGTGTGTCTTACTTGCTCCAATTGTGTTTTTGTGAAGAGACCTCTGAGCCCACCGCTGACTACAGCCCGACTTGAGCTGGGGTGCTCAGACATTAACAGTGTGCTTCTCCCGGTCTTTCCCTGGAAATTCCCTCCTGTTCTGTCCTGGTTCTCCTGATCGGGCCCTGGTGAGGCTCTGAAGACTTGTTCTAGGAGAGCAGTGGCTTTGGCTAGCAGTGTTCTCTCACCGAATTCCCCTCTGTCAGTCTGTCTTAGTTATGTGATTTCCTTTCCCTCTATTCTTTGGACATTCTAGACCCAGGAGTTTGAGCCTGATTTCCGTTTGCCTTCTCACAGCCCTTCCAGTTCTTGGAATGTGTATGTGTGAAAATGGGGAAAGTAGTATTGGGATAGCAGAGGTCTGTTATAATGATCTGGAAGATTTTCAAACAACGAGGTAACTAATTCACTTCCGTTATAAACAGTGTGTGCATGTGCACGCACACTCATGCATACTCCGTTTACTAACCTTTTAGGTAATTAGGATTTAACTAGCATTTATTGAATGTTGCTATGTGCCAGGGACTGTGCTAGATCTTTCTACACACATGAATTTAATTATTTTACGTGGGAATAGTGAAAAGTCGGCATGTTTTTTTCCATTTGGCAGTCGAGGAAACTGAAACTCAGAAGGTAGATGGCTTGCATAAATTTACACATCTCATAATGGTGGAGCCAGGATTTTGAACCGCAGCCGATATAACTCCAAGTTCAGTACTCTTTCCACTATACTTTGGCTGCTACAGCACCGGAGGAGGAGGGAGTGACATCATGAAGTGAGACAAATGGCACAGTTTCAGCAGGGCTGGTGGTGGTGGTTTAGAGCTGTATATTTCTAATTGAAGCCTGGCCTGATATTTGCTGGCCCTTCTTTGGGAGTTTTGAATCTAAAGGGAAGGGTAAGAAAGTACCTGTACCTAGAACAATACAGCAGAACTTGAGTACTAAATCAAGGTAGGGTGCTCAGGACCTGTGGATGGAGTATTATATGAGTGAGGAAATACAGTATAGAGAAGAAAAGGGAAAGATGACTGGCAGGCATTTAAAGGGAGACATGGGAGAAAAGCATTTGAAGAGTAGGGACAAGGGAATAAGACCAGAATTGCTTCTCAGTCCACCTGAAGAATTTGTAAAGCAATATAAACATAATACATGTAAAGCAGCATTTTGCAAATACAAGTTAGAGCCTAAGCTGAGTGACTCAATGCAGACGGAGTGAAGAGGAATGTCGTAGGTAGTTGGGGAAAACTTGCTGGTGAGAAATTACTTTGCATCTGGTTTTTTTTTTTTTTTTTTTTTTTTTTTTTTTTTTTTTTTTTTTTTTTTTTTTTTTTTTTTTTTTTTTTTTTTTTTTTTTCTTTTTGGTATGTGGGTAGCTCCCTGACTGGGAATCAAACCTAGGCCACAGCGCTGACAGCACCAGCGCTGAAGCCTTAAGCCACTACACCACCAGGGAACTCCCTGCATCTGGTTTTGAAGGAGCCCAGGAGAACGGAAGGAGGGGAGGTGCCTGGGAAGGTTTCAGGGTGAAGGGAGGACCTGGGGAATGCCCCTCTAACCAGTGTGTGTGTGTGTGTGTGTGTGTGTGTGTGTGTGTCCCTTTCTGTTCCTCTCTCCCTCTTTCCCCCCGTAGCTCGGAATCTCGGAGTCTGGCTGTGGCCATGGGAGACACAGCAGTGGAGCCTGCCCCCCTGAAGCCAACTTCTGAGTCCACTCCCAGCCCACCAGGGAATAACGGGGGCTCCTTGCTAAGTGTCATCACGGAGGGGGTCGGGGAACTA
Organism: Lyroderma lyra; assembly: GCA_004026885.1. Taxonomy (NCBI): domain Eukaryota; kingdom Metazoa; phylum Chordata; class Mammalia; order Chiroptera; family Megadermatidae; genus Lyroderma; species Lyroderma lyra. The sequence continues at coordinate 81,076 of PVJL010005563.1, forward strand.
TCAGTGATCGACCCTGAGGTGGCCCGGAAGGCCTGCCAGGAGGTGCTGCAGAAGGTCAAGCTTTCGCACAGCGGCGTAGCCGTCTCTGGCAGAGACGCCCCACTGGAGTTGGTCAACGGGGATGGTGTGGATGGTGAGATCCGTTGCCTGGATGATCCACCTGCCCAGATAAGGGAAGAGGAAGATGAGATGGGGGCTACGGTGGCCTCGGGCACAGCCAAGGGAGCACGAAGGCGGCGGCAGAACAACTCAGCCAAACAGTCTTGGCTGCTGAGGCTGTTTGAGTCCAAACTGTTTGACATCTCCATGGCCATCTCATACCTGTACAACTCCAAGGAGCCTGGTGTGCAGGCCTACATTGGCAACCGGCTCTTCTGCTTCCGCAACGAGGACGTGGACTTCTACCTGCCGCAGCTGCTGAACATGTATGTGCACATGGACGAGGATGTGGGCGACGCCATCAAGCCCTACATCGTGCACCGGTGCCGCCAGAGCGTTGACTTCTCCCTGCAGTGCGCCCTGCTGCTCGGGGCCTACTCCTCAGACATGCACATCTCCACCCAGCGACACTCCAGGGGCACCAAGCTACGCAGGCTGATCCTCTCTGACGAGCTGAAGCCGGCTCACCGGAAGAGGGAGCTGCCCACCCTGAGCCCAGCCCCTGACACAGGGCTGTCTCCCTCTAAGAGGACTCACCAGCGCTCTAAGTCCGATGCCACCGCCAGCATAAGTCTCAGCAGCAGCCTGAAGCGAACGGCCAGCAACCCCAAAGTGGAAAGCGAAGACGAGGTAACATCCCCGGACGGGCCAGAGGGGTGTCCAGCATCGGGTCACTCTGTCCTTTCCTCTCCTTCCCCCATCCCCTTTCACTGATAAAAGCGTGGGGTGTTAGAGTGGAAATCGCCTGTAGAGCTCACGCATTCCAGCTACCTCATTTTACAGAGGAGCACACTTGGAGACCCAGAGAGATGACCGGGCTGGATTCAGGTCTCCCTCCTGACTCTGCCCAGTGTCGTTATGACTAAGTGGCACTGCCATCCCAGTAACCTTCTCCTTCCTGAGAGTGGTGGCAGGGCCCTGCCCCACGTGGACTTGAGGCCTGGGGTATCTACCAGAACCTCAGAGCAGCAGCCCCGGGGGAGCAGAAGGGGCTGTGTGTGTGAGTCTTGTGTGTGCTGTGGGAGGGGAGATGGTAACTAGGACCTCAGCTTCCTTCTGACTCCTCCTCTTCATAGCCCCTCTCCCCAAGATCCTGCTTTTTGTTTCCGTCCGGGTAAGGTGCAGTCCCTATCACCCAGGCCCCTGCAGAATCCTGCCTGCCTTCCCGCAGAGGGGTAGGCATACCAGTCTCTCCCAGATCATTTGGGAGAAGCCAGAGGAAGGACGGAAGCACCCTGGGCAGCCCTGTCTCAGAAAGAAGAGCGCCCCAGCAGCAGTGAGGGTGTGCAGCGGGACTAAAGAGCAGGGAGGCCAGGGGAACATCAGTACGTTATTTCCACCTTCTAGTCCATTGGGAAAGGTAGCAGGGAAAGTTGCTCAGTGGACAACCAGGTGTCAGTGGCCCGGTGGCCCAGCCAGACAGTGGTGCCCCAGTTCCTTGTTACCCACCAGCAGCCCAGCTCCCATCCTGGCAGCCAGCCCAGGCCAGGGAAGAAGGGAGAACAGGAGGAGGAATTTGCACGGGTCGGAAAATGCATCCAGCCGTGGCGCTGGCCTGTGCCTCCACGGGGCACATACCCACCCACGTTTTCGACACAGTGGGAAGTCTTTCAACTAGAGGGAGGTCAGAGTGACCAGGGAAGAGAAGAGGCAGGAGGCAGGGAAACTATAGAGCTGGCCTGCTCACTCTGGAAATTAAGTATTTTTTAATATAATTTAATAATAGTGATGCTAGAAGAGCCAGCATTTATTGAACACATACTATGTGCATCAAGTACTTTACATTTAATCCTCATGACAGCCCTGAGAAACAGGTGTGATTTTACCACTGAACAAACAGGTTACATGATTTGCCCAGGTCTCAACCAGCGAATGTCAGAGGAGGTGGCACCCCTGATGGCCAGCTGCTCTGTCCTGGTCACTTCTCAGCATCTGCTTTCCTGGGTTCTCAGCCATTAGGGCCCGTGAAGGAACAACAGCCAGGGCCTTAGCCATCTAGGTTCTCGGGTCCACAAAGGACCATTTTCATTTCTGGTTCCACTTGGCAAGGAAGCCCAGGGTCACGGAGGGAGGTTGTTGGAGAGCAGGAAGAACCATCCAGACACGGTGGGACTAGGGTCATGAAATGTTTGGGGTCGAGCCTGTAGCAGTAGGAGAGTGAGCAGCTGGAAGTGAGCCCCTGGTGCTTCTCGTCAGGCTCGGCTCTCCTCTGCGTGTGTTTTGTGCTCTTCATCTCAGGACCAGAGACGCTGAGGCCTCAAGCCTTCCCTTCCTCTGTCCTGGCCCTTGGTCCCTCTTCTGCCACGGTGGGATGATGGGTAACACACGGAGATGCAGGTGTTCTGTGAGTGCCTGAGTCCCCGGGGGTGGCTCTTCCCACTGCCATTCTTCCCACCCTGGCCCCTCTGTTGTGGACACTGGATCCCCGGCCACTGCTGGGCTATCTGATGCTGGCAGAACGCGACACCTGAATACACCTTGACTCCTCTGGAAACGTGAGCACAGCGGGAGGGGGAATGAAGATGAGGGCCACCAGGAGTCCAGGCATCTGCTGACTTCAGTACTGAGGCCCCTCCAAAGCCCTCTGCCATTTTGAGGCTGCGTCTGCTGAGGCCTCTGTCCCCATGCCCTGGGGGTTGGTTTTCTTCTCTTTCTCTTGTCAGGCAGCATTCACTCACTTAAATAGGTGCTGAGCTTATCCATGTGGAAAGCTCTGGGCCAAAGGCCCCAGAGGATGGACGCTAAAGTGCTGTCCACCCTCCAGGAGTCTGGTAGTATGGAGACCCACTTAGCTTCTGACTCCTGATTTTCTGTCCTGAAACTATACTGAATTGTCAGTTCCAACAGTAGTTGGTGGAGTTTGTGGCTCTCTTGTGAAGTTGTTTTCTGCATGTGAGGACTCATGCAGCTTACTGAAACCAGGCACGTCGTTGTCTAAGGCCCAAGCAGAGTCCAGGGCGAGGCTCTGGGGAGACCTGACACTCTGCTCCCCATCCCTTGCTTTCCCTGTGGGTTTTGAGCTTAATCCTCCCTCCTGCCACCAGGAGAGGTGCAAGGGGGTATGGTGGTGCGGTGGGCAGAGGTCGGGAGGAGAGTCTGCCTGCCTGTCTTCTCTTCCCAGAGCTCACCAGGTTTCCTTTTCCTGAGGATCCCTCTGCACTCTGCCCTGCAGTCAGAGGTTCTAGCACTGCTGCCCCACTCCCACCGTTTCCCCTCAAAGGGCCCCCCTTCCAAGCAGTGTTTTTTAGCAGCCTAGTTGGGGGTCTCTGCTCAGGGAACTTCCCTTCCCATCTGTAAGCAAATAGGAAGTCACCTGGCATCGGGTGGGGGCACAGGGAGCAGAGATGGATTTAGGTCCCACCCCACATGCTGCCCCACAGAAGGACACTCCTAGGGACTCAGCGCTGCACCTGCTGCATGTCACCTGGAGCCCCATGTGGTGCAACAGCAGCTTCTGGGCCTGGCCTTTCTCCTTGGAGCTGACTCAGTGGGAGTGAGTCAGGCCTACTGAGTAGGACAGGGGAGCAGATGATGCTGTGCGTGCCCTCCCCTGGGGCCGGTGGTGGGAGAGTCAGCTGGAGTGCTGCTCACTGCCGCCCCTCCCCCCGCCAATCTCAAGTCACCCTGACTCTGGCACCCTCGCTGCCTCAGTTCCCCTCGCACCTCGCCCAGTATGGAAGAGTGGATACCAGGCTTCTCCCTCAATGTACCCCTCCCCCCAGATTCTCCGGTGAAGGGGCTGACTACTACAGAGCCTTCCACCAGAACAGGACTTTAGCCATGGAACTGAATCAAGTAGATGCCTGAAACGCAGATGGCAGAGTACAGCCCAGTGACCACTGCCCTCCTGCCCTGGGAGCTCAGAGGACTGTCTCTTAAGTCCAGGCCCCGCCCCTCTGGCAGGCTCACACACAGATACTGTCCCCCTCCTTGGGAGAGCTGTGGCACAGAACGTGGGGTGGGCCTATGCCCCAGAGCCCCGGACCCCGGAAAGCCACAGGAATGGGTGAGGTTTAGATAAATCCCTGGGCCAGGACTAGACCAGTGCTGCTGGGCTGCTGCCCGTCCTCACATGCAGTCCGCTAGGACCTAGCTCCCGGCTTACGTCACCTAGAATTGCCTGCTAGGAAGCCTGCGGATGTGTGGGAGGTCTGAGGGCTGTTCATCCTTGACTTCCAGCAGCAGCTAGCCCAGGGGTTTCACGCTCTCGAGTTTGTGGTTGCCCTTGTCACGTGAATCCAGGTTGGGGTTCGGCTTCCCGGGCTGGTAATGAGGCTGGTGAGGGGAGACAGACCTGGCACTGAGAGGCCGACTCTCATGCTTCTGCCCTGACTCATCCAGGGTGCTGGAGGAGCGCAGGCTCCTAGCGTGGGTGCCACGTACCTGGTTAAGTACAGTCCCTCTGCAGCCTCCACACCTGAGTGGGTAAAGGGCACGCAGGGAAGCTTGGCGGGGCGGTTCCCTCCCTCAGTGACCCAGCCTGAGGGTTCTGTCCTAGAAGGAAGAGGCTGGCAGGCATGAGTAGAAGGGGAGACAGTGGAAGGCAGAGGCCATTGTTGCACCCTTCTGACCTCGGGATCTGGGCTCGCCTTCCAGCATCTCCCAGGTGTGGAGAATCTGGGCAAGGGGCATTCTGGGTTGACTTCCTTTCCTTAGAGCAGAGCCACAGAGGTGTGATCCAGGTTGGAGCTAAATTCTTTGCCTTTGTCTCTCTCCCTTCCCTCCCTGCCCTCTCCTCTCCCTTTGCCCTCTGGCCCTTTCCCAGGAGCTCTCCTCCAGCACCGAGAGTATTGATAATTCATTCAGTTCCGTAAGTGGGGCCAGGCTGGGACTGGGTGGCAGGCTCCCCCCATGGCCGCATTTCCTCTCCGTCCCCAGGCCTTCTGAGTCCCCAGGTCAAGGCTGAACTTTAAAAGGTGCCTTTTTTTCCTGGGAGATCGGCCCCTCCCTCAGGAGTCCCCTGCCCCACAGCCAGTGCCCTGAGCCTAGGCCCGGGGGCTCAGTTGATCCTTTTCCCAGACAGCTGGGATACAGTGTGACTCAGCCCCCAGCTCCTGGGTCTCTCGGACAAACAGCTGGGAGAGAGGTAGAATTTACCCCTGGACTGGAGCCAAGCATGCTTAGCAGAACCCCCAGGGTCCTGCTTCTCCCACCCAGAGCCCTCTCTCCCTGGCTCTGCCATCAGACCATCAAACATTTATTCAGTGTCTTCTAAGTGCTAGGCCCTGTGCTGGGTGAGTTGCTTCCAAAAGCAAACAGGATTTGGCTTAAAGGAAAGTTTTACCTCCCCATAGCCAGTTTTCTTTTTAGCTCAACCCCATCCCTTCTAGGTCTGAGTTCTTCCCTTTCCCAGCTCCTTGCCCAGGAGGTTCCTTAATCATCACTCTCCTTGCTTGTCCCCTCTGGGTTAACCCTGGACACTGGTCCCACAGGGTCTGGGACCTTGTTGCTGGGCAGAGACGTGAGAGGAAATGCCTGACCCTCTGGGAGTTCTGTGGACTTTTCTTTTACATTTTGTTTTTGATTTGTCGACCCACTCCGTTTTCTCTCTTCTGTGCTGATCCCCTCTTAGTCATGATTCCTATCTCCTCCCATGTGGCAGAGCCTGTCTCTTGAGGCCTGGAGTCACATTTCCAGCATGTTCATGTAACTTAAGGGCCCCTGACTCCAATGCTGATTTGAGGATGGGAAGGAAGTCTGTGTTTTCTAATCTGAGGTGACCATGAATCGGGTGGTATGGAGGGTCCTTGGCTCAGTGACTGTTTGCCACCTGATGGATTGGTTAGGGGATCAGTATGGATGAAGGAGTGAATCCTTTCATTCTTTCTCTGTTAAGCCCCTGGGGTATTTCCAGGGACCCCAGAAACCTAGTTCTCTTGTCTTCCTGTATCTCTTTTCAACCCTGCCTCCCAAAGAGGCTGTGCGGGGCAGAGGCTAACCAGGGAGCTGTCTCTCTGAACCTGGCTCTGTGTACGTGCAGACATGGGCCTGGTACTGCCCAGCTTCCAAAAGAAGCTCCTTTTTGCAGTTTGAGGGAGTGAAGGTAGAAATTCTCAATCAGGAAACTAAGCAAGACACAGAGAGGGAGAGAAAACGTGGTGAGTGAAACACTGCTGCTCTCAGAGGAGGAGATACTATCCTCACCCAGCTGGGGGTGGGAGGCGGGGCGGGGACTGGTGGCTATCTCGATAAAATGCCCCTCTGGAAGAAGGACTTCACCTGGGAAAAGACCCTCTCTTCGTGTCCAACGGCGTGTCCCCACCCCCACCTCACTCCCCAGACTGACTTTCTACCCTTTCTGGGAATGACTGATGTGCCCGGCACAAGGAGCCCAGCTCATAACAGGAGCGAATGTGGGGACCCTAGTCCTGGGAAGTAGGGGGCAAGGACCCAGGGAGGAATCATTGAAAGGCAGGCCTTCAGGACCATCATCCAGGGCTGAAAGGAGCAACTGATCCCCTACCCCCGCAGCCCACACCTGCCTGCCTGCTCCTGCCTTTCCCTTCCGGGTCGGGTGCTCCCTCACTGAGGCCAAGTCTGTGTGTCCTCTTCTCCCCCCTGCGTATGCACTGACTCCTGGGGTGGAGGGGTCGGGGGGAAGCAGCACACATCGATCTAAAGGAGTGAGTCCTCCTCTGAAAGGGGAAGCAATGACTCCAAGCTCCCCAGGCTCACATGTGGGTCCTGGCAGTGCCCCCAGCCCAGGGATCGGACGGGGAGAGGGGAGCCCCACTCTCGAGATGGGTGAAGCATTTCAGGTGTGAGCAGCTCTCCTCTCTGGGCCCTGGGTCACTTCTCTGGGTGTTATCCCCCTACCCATCTTGAAGCCTTGGGATGGTTCCTGATGAGCTCAAGTCCAGGGGAAGAGAGGAGCACCTCAGTGACCTGGATTCACGCCCCCCACCACTTACCCTCAGGAAACAGCCCTTGGACGTGCGACTCTCACTGCTCCCCATTCAAGTTGACAGGTGGGGTGGGCTCTCCCGCTGGGGCCGAAATAGCCCCTTCTGTGGACCTACAGACCCTGGGCCCTGGCCTCCATGGCGGGGTGACTTAAGTGGTGGACTGCTCTATCTATGGTGTCTTCACCATCTTTTATGTCGCCCTAACCCCCTGCAGCCTGTCCGACTGGCTCCTGAGCGAGAATTCATCAAGTCCCTCATGGCCATTGGCAAGCGGCTGGCCACGCTCCCCACCAAGGAGCAGAAGACACAGCGCCTGATCTCCGAGCTCTCCCTGCTCAATCACAAGCTTCCTGCCCGAGTTTGGCTGCCCACGGCAGGCTTTGACCACCACGTGGTCCGTGTGCCCCACACACAGGCTGTTGTCCTCAACTCCAAGGACAAGGTAGGTGTCAGCGCTCGTGGTGACTCCTCTGCAGCCTGCTGTAGCTCATGTGCTGTCCCGGCACAGCAGCAAGAGAGTAGAGATGTATTTGTTTCCAAGACCGTTCGGAGCAGGGTGGGAAGGGAGAAGGAGAAAAGGGTGCCCGCTCACACCGGAGGGAACTAGTGAAGTTTGTCTCCTGGGTGGAATGAATGGGCCAGAGTTTGCTTTGAGAAGTGTTGAAGGTTAGAGCCCTGCTTGCAGCGGTGCCCAGCTTTCCCCCAGTTTTCTTGTCTGTGCGACAAGCCCCCGGGGGCTTCCAGGCCTCTGCTGGGTGGTAACTGACAGTGGGGAGTGGTTTTGCCCAAGTGCAGCATCTGCACATTTTGAACTTGGCTGAAATAGTTTGAAGCCTGTGCACTCTCTCACCCAAGTTCTTCACACAGGTGTCCCGAGGACAGGCACCTGCCCTACACGTGGCGTCCTCATGTCGGGACCGAGGGCCAAGGCTCAGCTGGGAGTGGGCAGCAGGCAGCGCTGTGTTAACAGAGACCTGGGTATGGGGGTAGAGGTGAGTTGCAAATACTGTTCTCGTGGTCCCACAGGCTCCCTACCTGATCTATGTGGAAGTCCTTGAATGTGAAAACTTCGACACCACCAGTGTCCCCGCCCGGATCCCCGAGAACCGGATCCGGAGCACGCGCTCCGTGGAGAACCTGCCCGAATGCGGCATCAGCCACGAGCAGCGGGCAGGCAGCTTCAGCACCGTGCCCAACTATGACAACGACGACGAGGCCTGGTCGGTGGACGACATCGGCGAGCTGCAGGTGGAGGTGAGGGGGCTGAGGCCAGGCTGGGGCCAGCCGCCAGTCCTCCATACACCCAGAGGCAGACGGAGGCCAGGGCCCCATGAGGGGGCTGGGTGGACAGTCGTGGGCAGGAGAGAAGAGGCTCTGAGCAGCGCCAGGTGGGAGTAGATTCAAGTGGAGCTTCTACGGCCGGGGGAGCGAGGGAGGTGTCATCAGGGTAGTTACTGACCACCTGCTGTGTAAGGCTGTCTTGGGAAAGCAGAGGAGGTAAGTCGGACACTCAATCACCTGGGGAGTATTTGTGGAGGGCCGTCAGCGCCCCCCGAGTGCTGTGTGAGTGACAGCTGGGCCTGGCCTGGGCAGGGTGTGCAGGGCGGTGCCATCCTGGATGACAGCTGGAGAAGATGGGGGGTTGTGTAGCACTGGTGCTGGGTGGCACTTACTCTGGACCTGGGATTGGGCACACCCCAAAAGATTTCCTTGAGCAACTGACATCTCAGCTGAGACCTGAAGACAGGTGTGAAGTAGCTGGACAGGGCTTTCTGGGCAGAGGGATAGCATGTGCTGGAGAGCACGGGAGCCTGGCCGTCCCAGGAACTGAGGGAAGTGCTATGTGGCTGTGACGTGTCGGCGCAGGGCGCGGGGTGAGCCGGAGCGGCCCGTATGGCCCCCTGCCCGCAGCGCCTGCCTGCTGTACGCAGCAACCTGGGCTTCCATACAGGGCTGCAGGGAGCCAGGGCGGGACTTTCAGTGGGGCTGCAACACAGCCAGATCTCACATCATAGAAGACACACTCCTCCGGTCCTTAGCTTCCAGTCCAGTGGGGACACTGGATGCTGGACACAGACATTTAAGCAACATTTATGCAAAGTGACGACTGACACTGAGGGCGAATGCTCTGGTGAAAAGGGAGGATGAAAGCAGGGACTGGGGAGTTCCCTAGTGGTGTAGTGGCTTAGGGCTTCGGTGTTGGCGCTGTCAGCGCTGTGGCCTGGGTTCGATTCCCAGTTAGGGAGCTACCCACATACCAAAATAAAAGCAAAAAAAAAAAAGAAAGCAGGGACTGGACGTGAGCCGTGGGGCTTGGTAGAACGTTTTCTAGTCTAGAGCGGCGGGTGGCAAGGCCAAATGGCTCAGCCTGAGGAGGTCGTCCTGGAACCTGGTCCCGGGGTCTGCTCTAGACCCTGAGGGAGAACGCACCCCCAGCGTGGGGAGCGCCAAGGAAGGCCGCGAGTTCCTCTTTCTGTGATGGTCATAGCAGTGGTTCGCTGGACGTCTTCTAGAGAACTTGGTGAAAACTCAGACCTCGGACCCAGTCCCAGTCCTTCCACGGCACACCGAGGGCATGGTACAGGAACCCAGGTCTTCGCAGCATTCCGGGGGTTTCTGAGACAGCTGTTCGCACTGTGAGAAACACCACGGGGGGGCCGAGGCAGTTTGGGGTCCCAGTGGTCAGGAAGGTGTGTCACAGGGGAGGCCTCTGGCACAGAGTTAGGAAGTGGGGGCGATCAGTCCGTGGAGATGGTGGACACGCAGGGTGGTCTGAGGAGGAGGGGAAAGAAGCGAGAGCTGTGCTGGCACATCTGACCTGCTGTCCCACTCCCCCAGCTCCCCGAAGTGCACACCAACAGCTGTGACAACATCTCCCAGTTCTCCGTGGACAGCATAACCAGCCAGGAGAGCAAGGAGCCTGTGTTCATTGCGGCCGGGGACATCCGGTACGGCCACAGTGCCCTCGTCGCATCCCACTGTCGGGCTCTGCCTGGCTCTCCCCACTCCTCTCCCTCAGCCCATCTTTTCCTTCCCCCTCTCCCTACTCCGTTCTTGTCCTGGGGCCACCAGACTTGAGGCAGTGGAGGTGCAGGTGGAGAAATTGCAGGGCTACTGCAGAAGGAAATGAAATGTTAAAAGGACTCCAAAGGGATGAAAGCACCAGAGGGAAGAGTTAAGAGCAGCACCGCCCAGAGGGCCTGAGGACCACACCTGGGAACTGCCCGGGTCTGGGTCCCAACCGGCGGGGAGGAAAGCTGGGGGCACACGCAACAGGGCCTGCTAATCTGCACCACCACTGTAGCAGGAGGGTGTCACTGCTGTTTCCTCCCCTGAGCCTCCCAGCCCAGGTTTCTGTGTGTGTCCAGCACCAAGGCAACAGTGCAGGAATGCTGCCATGGACAGGGACATAGGCTAGGGGCAGCTCCCCCAGCAAGTGACACAGTTTCTCCTTGCTAGACGGCGCCTCTCGGAGCAGCTGGCTCACACCCCCACAGCCTTCAAGCGAGACCCAGAAGACCCTTCTGCAGTTGCTCTCAAAGAGCCCTGGCAGGAGAAAGTGCGGTAAGTGTGTGTGTCTGTGTCCCTGTGGCCCCCTCCAAGCTTGCGGGCAGCTCAGGTACTTGGTGCACCCGTGTCTATGCACGCACCCCAGATCCGTGTGCTCCCAGGCTTCCGAGTCCTTAGCTTGTGGGGAGTTTGGTTTGGATTCTTGGTGGAAGCTTTGTCTCTGACCCCACGTGGCACCGCCCTTTGACACCTTCTGCTTCTCACTCACAGGCGGATCAGAGAGGGCTCCCCCTATGGCCATCTCCCGAATTGGCGGCTCCTGTCAGTCATCGTCAAGTGTGGGGATGACCTTCGGCAGGAGCTGCTGGCCTTCCAGGTGTTGAAGCAACTGCAGGTGAGCGAAGGGGAGGCAGCCCCACTGCAGCCTACCTGAGGTTACTACACACGTTGCTCTGCAGGGAGCTTGCTGCCCGATCGATCTCAATGGGACGCTGGCACCCCTTCCGCAGGAAGTGCAGCCACAGGAGCAGCTCCCCGGCGACCTCTCGTGGCCCTTTTGTGATTTGCATCTGCTCTGGTCCCCCAACTTTGGGGTGCTGGCTTTGTCTTAGTCAAAACTCCCAGCTGGTCTTTGTGAGGGGTTGCAGTGTGCTGAGACGTTGGTCCCTGAGCCTCTGGGTTGGTCACCTGTCAGAAGCCTCATTTATTTAATTCAGCTTTTTAGATAAATGTTTTCTTTTTCCCTATTCTTTGAACTTGGATTAATAGCTCCATTCTCATTGCTTATGAGGTGACAGTGTGGCTTCCTGTTCTCCCTGCCTGTTGGGGGCTTTCTACCCAGAAGTGGCCTTTTCCTGTGTCTTGTAAGCTGCTGGTCCTTTCAGAATTCCCGGGTCCTCAGTGGACTTTACTTACTTGATGGCCTGGACTCTAAGGCCACCAAGGCAGGGGACTGTCTGAGGTTGGGGACTTAAGCCTCTTCCCCCAGCTTGGAGAAAGGTGCTACAGTCCCACTGCTTCTCTGTCTCCTCACAGTCCATTTGGGAACAGGAGCGAGTGCCCCTGTGGATCAAGCCGTACAAGATTCTTGTGATCTCGGCCGACAGCGGCATGATCGAACCAGTGGTCAACGCCGTGTCTATCCACCAGGTGAAGAAGCAGTCTCAGCTCTCCCTGCTCGACTACTTCCTGCAGGAGCACGGCAGCTACACCACGGAGGCGTTCCTCAGTGCCCAGCGCAACTTCGTGCAAAGCTGCGCTGGCTACTGCCTGGTCTGCTACCTGCTGCAAGTCAAGGACAGGTGAGTTCACACCCCTCGTCACCATCTCTCCGGGGTTCCCTCTGCCCCTCCATGTGTAGTTCTCGTTTCCTTATCACCACCTTCCATGGCCAGGATGTAAAAGAGGAAACAAGTCTGAAGCAGAGACAGGTGTGTTCATGTGCTATTAGGCCAAAGAGATGGACCAACAAGTACTAAGGCAAAGGGGCAAAGGGGCGAAGGATTTGTGGGCAGAGCACGCGTCTGAGCAAGCAGGGTCACGGAGGAGGAAGGAGTGAGGACAGAGTAAGCTGGGGGGACAATGCTCCAAGCAGTAGAGCAGCCCAGCGTGGGGCAACTTGGGCTCCGCTGCCTGGCGGGGGAATGGTAGGTAGTGACGTCAGACAGGTAAGCTGAGGCCAGGCTAGCGGGGCCTTCATGGTGCTGGTGCAGGAATGACCTACCTAGTCTGTTTAGTGGGTTATCCTGGGACACTGTAGGTGTAACTGGGCCTTGAGCAACAAAGCAAGAGGTCATGAGGCCTATTCTGGGGGTGGCTACTGAGAGCACAAAGGAGGAGGATATAGGGGACATGTGGGGTCAAGTTGAAACTCCCAGCCCTGAAATCTGCATTATTCCAATGTAAGATATTCAGAAGCTTTAAGTTTCTGTTGCTTTGCCTGGAGCTGTCATTTCCAGTATCTCATGACCTGTACAAGGCCCAGCTTTGCACACAGGTGAATGATGTCTCACACAAAGACATTTACACCCAGATAATGACTTGGGGTCAGTGTCCCAAATGCTCCTGTGGGTAACACCTCTCACTGGGCATAGGGCAGTGGCCCTGGGAAGGCAGAAATGCAGCGGCCAGGGCTCCCAGTGGCATGGCGGCCGAAGATCTGGCAGACAGAGCAGCTTATCAGAAATCTAGCATCTATTAAGCGCATGCCATGGCCTGGCATACTTACACCGAAAACCCTGTCAGACAGGTATGTCTCCATGACACAATTGAGGGTCGGGGAGCTTTCAGAACCTGATCAGCCTTACACGTGAACCCACTGGTGGCTCCACATTTGATGGGTGAAGGAAAATGTAGTTATTTATGAGGACTTTGGTTGTGAGCTTTAGACAGTCTGAGTCCAGGTTTTGAATCCAGCGCCCAGAGAGCCTAGAGTGAGGCCCAGGGCTGAGTGGGTGGGTGGCAGGGGAGCAGTGCTAGTTGGGCCTCTGGGCTTTGCTTTAGAAAACAAAGATGTTTGTAAGATTGGAGGCCATCCTTTAAGCGGGGTGACAGGCAGCTGATAAACCTTTCATGCTAACTCAACGAAGAATAGAAGTAGTCATGCCATAAATGAAGTCGGCCAGTGGAAAGACGTGCTCAGGGCCCCAGACTGCAGGCAGGTGTAAGGTCTCTGCCTGCCTTGGAGTGTTTGGAGCCACCTCCGGCCGCCGTTAGGAAGAAAGAGGAAGTGCCTTACTGGCCTGGGGACCGTGGGTGGGGCCTGTTCCCTCACCTGTAAAACAAGTTGGACTAGGACATCTAGGACCTTTCTGGCTCTCAAGATTGTGCCTCTGTGGCAGAATGTGCAGTGCTTTCCCCGAGGGGAAAGGACTCAGGTGGCACGGGGTTCTCCATCTGTCCCTACTTATTTGGCCAGTCAAACCAGCCCCAGGGAAGTGGCCCTCAGACCAGGAGCCCTCAGCCTAACAAAGCCTCTATTGACACTGAGGACGTGGTTCTGCTGAATGCGCCGGGCCTCACGTGCTTAGCATGCTAACTGTTCCTCCTCCCACTGGCCATTCATGTGGGACTCACAAAGACCACATGTCCCTCTGACTTCTTCCCGCAGCTGGCCCGTGGTGTCTGTGCCCGAGAGCTTTTTACCGAATTGACTTTACCAGTTAAAACTTACCCTTGAAGCTCCCTCCTGTTTTATCCCGCAGCACCCCCCCACCTGCTGCCCCCTTGCGGTGGGGCTCTGTTCTTCATGGGCTGATGGGAACCTCGGGGTCAAGCATAGGTAACGAGGCTCTGGCTGGAGCCTCCAAGGCCGCCTTCCCTCGCTTTGGGTTTTCTACTGAATTGGGACCAGTTTGGGCGCTAGAAGAACAATTTTTGGAAAACTGGGATGATCTTAAGCTGTTACATTGTTAACACTAGTGATTTCAGACCCCACAGCCTTTGCTAGTTTACTTTTTCTTTCCATGCTGCCTTTAGGCCCCAGTGGTTCTCAACCTTCCTAATGCCACGACCCTTTAATACAGTTCCTAGGGGTCGCGGCCCACAGGTTGAGAACCGCTGCCCTAGACATTGAACCTTGTTACAGGCAGCAGGGGACATGGTGGGGAGTCCCGGGCTGGTGTCATGGGGTCCGGGTGTTGCAGCTTGCGGCTGCAGCCCCAGGCAGACTCACTACGGCCTCCTCTCCCCGCCCCTCCTCAGACACAATGGGAACATCCTTTTGGACGCCGAAGGCCACATCATCCACATCGACTTTGGCTTCATCCTGTCCAGCTCACCCCGAAACCTGGGCTTTGAGACCTCGGCCTTTAAGCTGACCACGGAGTTTGTGGACGTGAGTCAGGAGGGAGAGGTGCCTCACTGTGTTCTTTCTGTCCCGGGAGGGGAGCAAACAGAACAGAAATGGCAGTAAGTCAGGGTGAGGCTGGGCGTCCTGGGAGGCGCCCCATCTGCTGAGACAGGGCAGGTGCTTGTCCTGACAAGGAGCAGTTCTGGCTGGCTGATGGGACGCCGAGCCCCTTACGCCCACCTCTCCTCTCCTTCCAGGTCATGGGTGGCCTGGACGGCGACATGTTCAACTACTACAAAATGCTGATGCTGCAGGGGCTGATTGCGGCTCGGAAACACATGGACAAGGTGGTGCAGATCGTGGAGATCATGCAGCAAGGTGGGCGTGGCTGGGTGTTTGGGGGTGGGGCGGTGCCCACAGTGCTCAACATGCCCCCCCACCATGTTGGGGCCCTGGAGTGGGGAACTTGCAGGAAGTTCTTTCCACCTGAACGGGGGCAGGGTTTCCCAGTGTTTCCAGCTCTGAGCCAGTGCCGTTTCTCCTTCAGGACAGTTGTCCTGACAGGGCTTGGGGCAGTGGGGTGTAGGCCCCAGGAACTACCTCCTGGGCACACTCGAGAGCAGTCCCAGCTCTCTGTCCCTTGTCCAGCTCTGAGTTGCTGGCTCCTCCCACGGCTCAGGTCTTCCAGGCTTAGGTTTGTCCAGTCACCGCTGGCCCCACTGGCCTTGGAACTGGACCTTCCTTGTCTCCCACATTGGTCTCCTCCCACTGCTCGGCTACCTACAGTCTCACCCAGGCCCCTCCTCTCCCAGCCTTTTGGGCCCGTGCCCCCATCGCCCCTTAAGGCTGCAGTGCACACCCAGTCTGAGCTGCCAGATTCCTCCTGTGCCCACCGCTGCTGCACCCTACAGGTTGTCGTCGATGCTCAGGAGCATCCCCGGCTGGCCCCGTGAGGACGGTGGCCCAGGTCATCTGTGAGTGTCAGACCTAGCATAGGCAGAGGCCTGCAACCAGATAAGTGCCCAGCTCAGGGCCCAGTCCCTCAGCCCTTACTGGGGGCGAAGCGGCGAGGGCCCCCTGCCCGCTACCCTCGTGCCCTCACCCAGAGGGGCTCAAGACGGGCCCCCCCCGCCCACTGTCCCGCCTCTGCCCAAGCAGGACTGCAGCCACACGCTGAGGTCTCGGAGGTGGGAGGGCATTGGCACTGTGCAGTGGCTATCCCCACCAACCCTGCGCCCTCGCTGCCGCCCCCAGGCTCTCAGCTCCCATGCTTCCACGGCTCCAGCACCATCCGCAACCTCAAAGAGAGGTTCCACATGAGCATGACCGAGGAGCAGCTCCAGCTGCTGGTGGAGCAGATGGTGGACGGCAGCATGCGCTCCATCACCACCAAGCTCTACGACGGCTTCCAGTACCTCACCAACGGCATCATGTGACTCCTCCCCAGGCCCCGCAGTGCCGGGGCGTTCGGGGGGGCCCTCGCTGGGAAGGCCCCTTGTTGGAGAAACCCCATGCACCCACCTGTCCACCCAAGGGGAACAGAAGGCAAGAAGCACGAAGGATCATGTGGTAACTGCCGAGCTCGCCAGGGGGTGGGAGAGGCAGCCGCGGGGTCCCCAGCAGCATCAGTCTCACCGCCTGACAGACTCCAGGCTCGCCGCCCTCGAGAACAGGAGATAACGGGGGGCCACTGGGCCTTGTCCTCGCCGGTGTCCCGGAGGTTTCTGCAGGCCATCCTCCTCCTAATCCGCCTGGGTCCCAGGAAGGGGGGAGTGGTTCTCGGTACTTAGGACTCGATCCTGTGGTTCGCCTTTGGCCATGCTGCTGCCAACTGTCCCCTCCCAGGGACTGACTCCTAGACTGAGTCCCTGGGGGCCGGGCTCCGGCGAAGGGACCTGCACTTGCCCAGGTTCCCATCATGGGCCAGGAAGGGAGCTGCCAGCCTCTCGGTGCGTGGGGGGTGGGCCCAGCCACAGGGAGTTCCATGCCCTGACCCGCCCCCCCACACCCAGGGAACTAGCTCTCAATTTTTTATTTTTAATTTTTGTTTGAAATAAAGTCCTTAGTTAGCCACTTGTGTCATCTCTGAGTGGTATGGGGTGGGGGCGGGGCGGGTTGCACAGATGCCTCCGTCCAGGACGGGGTGGAAGAGTGCTTCCTCCCTGCCCGCCTCGGTCAGCATCACCTCCTCTCAGAGAAGGGCCCCCCAGCCTTGACTCACCCCCTCCAAGGCCACCTCGTCCAAGTCACTCACACAGAGGAGCCTGAATGGGGATTAAACCGCGAGCAGTTTTAATGGTCTGGCTTCCCCTCTCCTGTGCCCCTTTAGTATTACTACAAGGATTCCTGAGAGCCCGTCCCCTCCTCTCCCCAGGCCCCTGTGACAGGACTCATTCCTACCAACCCCCCGGGACCCCTATGGTGGGAGAAGACACATGAAAGGCACTGCAGGGGCAGGGGCTGGAGCGCTGGTGGGGGCCTGAGCAGAGAGGTGCAGGTAGGGCCCACCTGTGCCCCAGGGGTGCAGGCACGTCCCTCCCTGGACCTGGCCTCCCACCCCAGGCCCATGTGGGGTCTGCAGCAGGAGCATCATTAGTGTTGGGCTGAGAAGGGAGGTGTGGACGGCCCGCTCTACGAGGACCCGAGGGCCAAACCGAGTGGGGGCTGCAAGTAACTAAAATGCTCCAGTCTGTCGTCTCTGGGGCTTCAGGGGAGAGGAGCTGAACGAAATGTGAACTATCGTGGATATCCCCGGCCTGGGGGACCAGGCAGCAGCAGTGACCAGGCTCCCGGGGTACAGGGAGGAGGCCGATCAGTCCAGGTCCGGGGCCTAGTTGTCCCCGCTGCCCCCTTGCCGAGCCCTGATGAACGCCATACCGTGGGTGCGGAAGTGGGTCTTGAGGTTGAGGGGACTGTCACAGCTCTTGCCACAGACCTTGCAGGTCAGTGGGCCTGCAGAAGCAGGTAGGGGTGATTCCCCACCCTCTGGGTCAGACCTCGGTGGGAGGGGGGCCTCCTCCTCCCCGGCCCCCAGCCCCAGGGCACTGGCACTGCCCGCACCCCGTTTCTTCTTGTGGCTGATGAAGCGATGCCGGCTCAGGGAGCCCGGGGAGGCAAAGCACAGGCCGCAGTCGGGGCACTGCTGCGTGCCGCCGTCCAGCCGCAAGCCCACCGGGAGGCTCTGCTCCACCGAGCTGCTGCCCCGGTAGCGCGGGGCGCCTCCCGACCCGGGGCCAGCCCTGGGGGACTTGGCTGGTGGGGTCGTGCTGTCAGGCTCCTCACTGCAAGAGTCAGAGGACTGGCGGCGCTTCCGTCCTGGCCCCTGGAGGAGACAGTGACGAGGCTGGGCTCCCATCACCCCACTGGCCCTGGCATGCCCCCCTCCACAGCCCTAACGTGGCACGGCGGGCCTCTGCCTACCTGGGCTCTGGCACCGGGGCCCCGAACCACAATGCTTCCCCGGCCAGGGGACTGCGCCCCAAGGGGCAAGCCGTGCCGGACCTGGACGTGCTTCTCCAGGATCAGGCGGCTGCTGAAGGTGCGTTTCCCCTCCGTGCAGTACCTGCAGGGGGAGTAGAGGGTGGGCGCCAAGGGCACGGCCCAAAGCCGGCCGTGCCTGCGGGGAGGCAGCTACGGGACAGCGAGGCCTCAGCCAGAGGCGGGTGGGGGGTACTGGGGGTGGGGGGTGAGGGGAAAGGGTTACCTGCACGGGTACACGCGCTTGATGCCCTCATGGTTGACCCTGACGTGGCGCCGCAGGCTGGGGGCGGAGCAGAAGGAGCGCTCACACAGACGGCAGGGGAACTTCTTCACCGACTGGGAAAGCAAGGGGCGGAGTTCAGAGCCAGCTCGGGACCCCCGCCTCCCCGCCACGGCCACGGCCGCCCGGCTCACCTTGCCGTGCTCCTTCTTCATGTGAGCCACGTACTCATCCCGCTCAGGGAACCAGGAGTGGCACAGGCCGCAGGTCCAGCCCCCAGGGCCCCCGCCCCCACCCTTGGTGCCTTTGCCGCCCAGGTCCCGCCGAGGCCGTTTGCTTGGGCGCGGGGGCTCCGGGGAGCTGGGCACTTCCTCCTCTTCCGAGGACGAAGACGATTCCTCCATCGGGGCTGCTGCTCCTCCCCGAGACACAGCCAGCTCCTCGGGCTCAGTCTTGGGGGTCGCAAGGGCACCCCCAGCCCCTTTCGCAGCAGTCTCCTCCTCCAGGCGCCCAGGCTGATGGGTGTTCTGAGAAGGAAACAGGGTGGTGGTGGTCCTCGTTTGTCCCCTGCCCCTGACGGTGACGTGACCCCTCGATTCTAGGCGGCCCAGCGGAGCCCCTGCCTCCGGCCCTGACTCCTATACCTTGAGATGTTCCAGCATGGTCCGTTTCTGGGCAAAAAGCAGAGGGCAGGACGGGCACTTGAAGACACTGACGCGCTGGGGCAGCAGGTGCTGGTCGAAGTGCGAGGACAGGAGGGGCTTGTGCGTGAAGACGGTGTCGCACATGGCGCACTTGTAGATCATCCTGGTGGTGGAGAGCACAGTGCAGAGCCCCGCAGGCATGGCCCGCCCCTCCGCCCGCCCCGGCGTGCGCCCCCCGTCTCACTTGGCTTGCTGCGTGTGGAAGCTGGGGTGCTGGGTGTAGAGGTGGGCGTGGGCGCTGGGTGCAGACTTGAAGGCCATGGGGCAGATGGGGCACTTGTGGAAAACCTCGCAGTGGGACGACTGGATGTGGGACTTGATGGAGTTCACACCCCCAAACACCACTGCACAGCTGGGGCACCTTGGGGAGGACACGAAGGCAGTGTGGTGACCACCATGTCCCCTGCTGCAAGCGCTGCCTTGGGGACCGGGTGGGGCTCGAGAGAGGTAGGGACAGGAGGGGCCGTGGAGCCCCCAGCCCCAAGGGAGGCCTGTCCAGGCAGAGCCGGAGCTCCCAGGGCCCCGCTCTCTCCCCTCACGGGGACAGTGGACAGGTGGACCTTGGGCTGCATCTGCCAGCGCACCAGCGATGGGGGACTGCGCAGGAACGACAGGGCGCTCGAGGCCACCACAGGGGCCGGCCCCGGGACCACGGGCCCCGCAGCACGCGGGGGCACCGGGACAGAGGAGAGGTGGAGGCACCTGTATCCCACGCGGCGGGAGAAGTGCAGGCAGGCCTCCCGCAGGTGTGTCTGGAAGTTGGCTTGCAGGAAGTTGCCCCCGCACTCGGGGCACACGTGGGGAGGCCGGTTGCGGTGCATGCGCTGGTGGGCACTGAAGCTGCAGCGGTTGGGCAGCATCATGGGGCAGGTGGCGCACACCTGTTGGGGGTGACACGAGGGGGGTCGGGATGAGTGGCCCCTCACACCTGCCTGGGTCCCACCCCCATGGCACCCGCTGCCCCCCTGCAGGGAAAGGTGGGGAGAGGGGACTCACGGTGCTGGTGGCCCCGGGGGCGGCGGCCCCGGGCTGTTGGAAGTGGGCGGCCATGCCAGCCTTGTCCCGGCACTGCTCCTTGCACTCCAGGCAGCGAAAGCACGTGTATGCCGAGGTGGCGGGGGCAGTGGGCGGCTCGGCCGACAGGGGCAGCACCGGGGCCTCAGCAGCAACTGTAGTGATGGCGGGGGAGGTGACAGCCCCGTCACCCTTGCCCAAGGCAGGCAAGGCCGGAGGCGCGAGGGCGGGCGGGACGGTCAGCAGGGGCGTGACGTCCGGCTGCCCCACCATCTGGTCCAGGGCCACAGGCCTCATGACCAGGTGCGAGCACTGCATGACGAGCCCCTTGTCCTTGTGCTCGCGGGCGTGCAGCAGCAGGCTGCACTTGTTAAAGAAGACCAGGCGGCGGGCGCAGTGGTTGCAGGTGACCTCGATGCGCATGCTCCTGCGGTCGTAGTGCCGCGCCAGGCTCTTCTCCAGCGAGAAGGCGTCCCCGCATTCGAGGCAGCGGTACCCCGTGGGGGGCAGGGCCAGGCCGGCCTCTGCCGGGGGGCTCAGGTTGGGCCGGTAGGCGGGCAGCAGGTTCTTGCTGTTGAGGATCTTGTTGAAGGCCTCCACCAGGCTGGACTGGGTCCGTGAGATCACTGTGCCTGCCGCCGCGGCCGGCATGCTGGCCGGCTTGGACGGCTGCACCATCACCACCGAAGCCCCGTTCACCTTCTGCCCGCCCAGCCCCAGGCCCACCCGCCCCTCAGCCTTGGGCAGGGCTTGGGGTACCAGACCCAGTACATTCTTGGCCATCGTCTTTGGGCTGGCGGCAGCGCCCCCAGGCAGCACCACCGCTTTGCGGGCCACACTGGCTGCCATCAACATGGCAGTACTTGCGTTCTGGATGGTGGCCACGGGCAACACGGTGCCCTTTAGCCTCGTGCCGTCGCCCAGCTGGACACTCACCACCTTTGGAGCCTCAGGGGTTGGGGTTATGGGGGACAGCTTCAGGAGGCTGGCCTCGGCCAGGAATGTCCCCTCAGCCAAGGGAGCAGGGGGATCGGGGTCTGAGGGGACCCTGGTTACAGTCCTTGTGATATTCCCGCAGGACGTTTTAATGGTCTTGATCCGCACCTTGAGGGGCCGAGAGGAACTGGAGGAGGCGGGGGAGTCATTGCTGTCCTCGTCAGCTGCCTCGGCTCCACTAGAGGGACTCCGGGGACTTCCGGGGGGAGACTTGTCCACGGGCCCTTCGTCCTCTTCTTCCTTTAGGGACTGACAGCTGGGCGCTGCAGGGGAGGCAAGAGGGCTCTGGTGCCCTGGCGACTTCTTGAAGAAGGACACTGCAGCAATCTGGGGGGGTGAGGTGCTGGCAGGGATGCCTGCGGCCTCCGAGCTTGAGCCGGAGCCTGGCCGGGCTGAGCCCTGGGGGTGACGGGGGCTGCAGCCGCCCTGGTCCACAGTGCCTGGCAGGGGCGGGGACCCAGGCGGCAGCATGGCGGGGCCATTCTCCTGAGCCAGCTCAAAGGAAGAGGGGAAAGGAGATGGACTCAAGGCCCCTTCCCGAGGTGGGGAGGGGGCAGACGGAGGTAGGGGGTCAGGGTGCTCCTCTGACTCAGGCCCAAAATGAGCGAAGAGGTCCAAGGAAGCTTTGCTTTCCATGGCTTTTTCCTTCCAAGTACCCATACTAGGAGGTGCTGGGGAGTGGGGGATTCCTGGAAGGGATGGTTCAGGGCCCCCAAAACCATTCTGCATCAGACGAGGCCCCAAAGGTCCTTCCTTAGTCACCCCTCCAGCCCGTGCCTCTTCCCCTCCTGAATTTCCAACCAGGGACTCAGGCTGCTCAGGACACACAGTGTTCTTGACAATGACGCTGACCGCTGAGATGTCCACAGGTGGCAGGCCATGGTCAGAGGTCTGGCCTGGAACCCCAGGGCCATCCCCAGCAGCTGTTGTTGCTTCTCCAGAGTGACCCTCTCCATTGGGCTCTGGCTTCCCAGAGCCTCCTGGCCCCTCGCTCTCTTCTGGTCCAGAGTGGATGGCTTCATTCGTATCGATGTCGGGGATGTCGAAGGCAGCAAGGAGGTCATCAAAATCAGGCGTCTTCATGTCTCCCATGGCGGCCGTCCCCAGACCTGATGGACACAGGCAGAGGGAGAAACTGAGACCTCTCGAAGCAGGCACCCTGGAGCTCCTCCCTCAGGGTCTCCAGTCATCCTCAGAACCCACACACACTCCAACGG
Source organism: Lyroderma lyra (assembly GCA_004026885.1). Lineage (NCBI taxonomy): Eukaryota > Metazoa > Chordata > Mammalia > Chiroptera > Megadermatidae > Lyroderma > Lyroderma lyra. Next base: position 103,071 of record PVJL010005563.1, read on the forward strand.
GGGTACACAGTCCACACCCTGCAGTGCAAATCCTAGCGGTTGCGGGAGGCACCTGGCCCGCCAGACACTAACACTGAAAAGAAGGTAGTGTGCACATTTCAGGGAAGACATCAAGATCCAGAGAAAGCGGAGGAAGAGAGACTTCTCAGAAATACAGATACGAGATAAGGGTATCACAGCGAAGGGAGTTCAGTGAGTATCCTGGTGGAAACCACCTCAGCCCCTCCTGTACCCAGCAGAAAATCAATCAATTAATCAATACTCCAATTAGGGAGGAGGATGGAAACGATGCTCATTCACGGCACCGTCGGATCCATTCAAATCCTTCCGGATCCATTCAAATCCTTCGTGGATCTCCAGGGGGCGGGGCACAGAGGCCTGACAAACCTTGTGTACAAAGAGTCGTGAATTAAGCCAGGACACAGAAATGATTCTAGTTCCAGCTTTATCCATGGCTTGCTGGATAAGCAAGTTATCCCACTGCTGTACTTTGGCTGTCTGAATAAAAGAGGGGCCAAGTAACCCGTGTCAAGGATTGTGCTGAGCATAAATAATATGAAACTGTCACCAGGACAGTCAGACGATTACTACTTACAGCTAAGACAAACGGACCATGTCAGGCTGAGGAGGGGCTGGGACGGAACGCACTGGAAATCTAGGGCTGGGGTCAGAGACCAGAGTCAGTGGTCACTGTAAGGTCAAGTCCAGGGTCCTTGGGGTCATCACTGCTACCGGGAAACCCAGCCTGGTTAACAGAGAGAAGTGGACTCGGGGAAATCACCCAAGAGACCAAGGTGGAACACGACACAGGAACAGAAAGAGACAAAGAGAAGGCATGGCGAGGAAAACCGTGACGGCAGCCCAGTCACCAGGGCCCCAGCCCAGGCCTCTCCTGTCACAAACACCTGGTGCTCCCTCACCTGCCTCCCCAGAGCCCCTCCCCACCCCCTAGCTCCCTCGGGGCTAAAACTCCAGGGTACAAGCCTTTCCAGCACAGCTGCCCGACAACGGGGCGAAGTCAGGCCCCTGACCACATCATTTCTGCTCCCAGCTCCTCACCCCAGTTTATCCCCTAACTCACACTCCTCAGCCTTTCCTTTGGCAGCAGCAGCCCAGGAAGTCTCACCCAACCCAGCCTGCCCCGTACGAAGAGACGACAGTCCCCCAAGACTTAGGTGTCCAGCATAGGGCATATGGGGGACCCAGATTCTCCCTCAAGTGCTGCTACATCTAGGAAGAAGCAACTGGGCATGTCTCTGCCGTCACACGTCCCCTGCCCGGGTTGCGAGCCATCGCCCAGGGCCGGCTCTCTCACCTCCTTCCAGCCCTTAGACTGTAACTGGAGATAGCCCCAGCAGGTGGCAGCTGCCATAGCTGGGACCAAGGTGGGGGTGGAGGGAGAGGGTACCAAATAGAGGAAGAAAGGGAAGTCCTCCCCTTAAGCCCCCGCCCCCCAATTCTGCAGTCTCTGGGTTTAAACAAAGCCCTCCACCTCTTGTCTCTGCCCAATGGAGCACTAGGCCCTCCTTTGCCTGGCTCTCCCCCAATGCGGAGAGGCCTGAGCTATATTCCACTCGGGGCCTCAGAAAAGTGGACTGGGGGAGCACATATCAGTGGGGACGAGGAAACATCCGCAAACTCACCTCCCCTGAACAAACCCCCCACCCATCTTTGGTCCAAGAGACTTAGAGGTCATAGATAGCCAGGAGCAGACGGTAGACCAAGCAGAGGAGCTCAAGGCCAAAGAAGCCTCCCCCACCCCGCTGCCGGGCCTTTCTGCGGCTGCTGCGCCCTGCCTCTTGGGTTCCAGCCCCCCTCTCCCCGGCCTTTCCCTCTGTTCCTCCCCAAAAGCCAAAGGAAGGGGCTGAACAGGAAGAGGGTGAACTGGCCCGGGTTGGATGGGGACTCCACTGCCCTGTCCCCGGCCCGGGGCCTGCTGCTGGGAGTGATTAGACTGCAGCCAAGCTAGGCAGCGGGCGGAATTAAGTCCCTGCCATCTGCCGAGGGCCGCCGCCGGGAGCTCGTCCGGGGTTGCGGGGAAGGGGCGGAGTGAACATAGAAGCCAGAGGGGAAACTGAGGTGTGCTGCGCTTGTCTCGCTCACACCCGCGTGCGAAGAGGACGGGCCTCGACCAGGCCAAGCCCTCAGGGAGCTGCCGCGCAGCACCTCCGGGCCCGAGACCACACGGGAGTGGGGCAGGCGCGAGGAAAGCAACCAGCGGGGAGGGCACGGTCTCGGCGGGGCTCGCAGCTTTCCAGCCGGGGTCCGTCCCAACTCCGACCTCCTCCCCCTCGCCTCCCTGTGCAGCTCAGTCTCCTCCTCCCGCGGACTCCCGAGGCTCCCTCGAGACTCTGGAGTGAGCGGGAGAGGCGCGGCGGCGCGGGGAGCGAGCCGGAGTCCTGCCCGGGCCCGGACGCTGACCCGCGCCCAGTCCGGGTGCAGGCTCTGCTCCGGCCTGCCCAGGTCCCCCGCCCCCACCCCGGACACGGACACGGACACCATTTTAGGTCGCGACATCCCGCAGCCTCTAGCCCCCAGGCCGCGCTTCGGGCGCCTCTGGGGGTAGGGGCGCCAGTACTTGGAAACCCCGACCATCCCTCCACGTTTACCCGGCTAGGGGCTGTGCTTTCAACAGGCTGGGAGTTTCGCCCATCCGCCCCAAGGAATGGAGGCGGTGTCCGGGCCTTCTTAGAAGCCGCCCCAGGGGGGCGGCGCGGAGGGGGGGGGGTAGTTGACCAAGTGGGGGAGGGGCGGGGGTAGTTACCCGCCCCCCCGGGGGCGGAGCCAGGGGCGGGTATTTACCCCAGGCACGCTTACTTGTTTGGCTCCCAGTGCGGGCCGAACCCTGGCGGTCTCTCCCTTGCTCCAGCCGCCGCCGCCGCCGCCGCCCTCCCCACGGCCGCCGCTACTTCCTGCTTCTCTCCCGTTCAGCCTCCCCCTCCCTTAGCTCCCTCCGCGTTCCCGGTCTGGGCTACCCGCTTTCGTACTCGCCATTGGCCAATTCCCCCGTCGTTCAGGACCGCGCACCTCCCAGCCCCACACTGGGTTGGCCTTAAGTACTGCCGCTCGTAGCTAGC